>JAMKCH010008374.1:0-34917 GCA_023653785.1 Ophioderma brevispina
CTATGGGCCAACGTGGTTCACATAATCAATACCATTGCGTGAAGACTGGTCGGAGCCTCTTAAACTACTACCACCCTTTCAATTTGTGTGGCGGTGTTTACCCTTTGAAATGAAGAGAGACGATTCAATCAGAAACTGAACCAAAGAGACGTACGATTGAATACACTTTCAAAAATTACTGTCCATTTACAAAATTGATTTCATTGGAGGAATTTTAAATTAGAAGGGTTTTCATTATTTTCTGTCAGTCACTTATCATCACTTTTGAAAGCTGTAGCTCAGTTTTTAACTCTAAAATAAGTATTTACACTTGAGGAAAGTTTTTTTTACAGAAATTAAATGAATCCCACGTCCCCATGACGGGGCTGGTGCGTGGGTCAATGTTTGAATGTTATCTTTGCTATAATGATCGCCAACTAAGTTCCATAGACTTACGTGTGCGCAAATTGGTTTTTTCACCTTTTTTTTCTTCAGATGGCGGGTGCCGTTTTTGTCATTTCACTTTGTTTTCAACGATCCTTTTCACCAGGTTCCACAAGATATTGTAGTTATTTCTTCGCCACAATGAGAAATTTGCATTAGAACAAGTGTAAACTTTTTTGGACCACTCTGTGTAAGTACTACAAAGCAATACACATGTAGGCCTAAAGTGAAGCACTTACAAAATTTTCAGTTGTTTCTAATCTATCAATTGTTGCCATGGGAAAAATGTGGTTTTTTGAAAGGAATATTGCACCCACACCCACCCTGACAGCGTGAATATAGGAACTCTACCTGAACATTTTGAAATGCTTAAAGCGGCACTGCACATTCTCAAAATATGAAATTTCTTCAATTTTTTGCTCCTCAATGATGTCTAAAAAAATTATAGCCATTGGAAGAACAGAGATATATTTTACACATAAAATAACAATAACCCCAAAACAGATATAGGGACATGATATGAGGATAAAGACATCCAGGTATTTGTAGGCCACTTTTAAGTTTTCCATAACTTTAATCAACAAATGTGGGTATTACATGAATATGTTTGACTCGTAGTCACTGATATTAAAACCACAATTTTTTACGACCGGTCACAAACAGTGTGTCATATCGGGGACATGCATACGGCGTGGCGTGTTCTTGTGTTAAAAAAACGCCATGTCCGTCGTCTGCTGAATTTGAAAACAAAACGTCGCCGGCTACGTTAAATTACAAAATCTTTCTGTTGTCCCATACGGAAGCTGATTTGGTCCTTTATCAATTCGGTTGAGGGCTTTTTTTATATAAGGCTTTACAACATGCAAAAAGATTAAATTTTGAAAAATCGTGAAGGCGCCTTTTTTTCAAATGTGCCAGTGTCTCTTTAACTCAACAAAACTCAAAACCCATCACTATATTTTACTTTTTAAAAAAATAAACCGTTGTCATACCTATAAGCATATTTCAAATTATTGTATCAAATTTGCATGTAAAATGATTTTTGGAAACCGAACATCGCAAGGATGTTAGCATAATTTTCGGTGTCAAAATTCAATAACGCCCAGGACCTGCACGCAGTTTAGGGCATCTTAACGTAATGCCTATATAGCTAATATGCTTAAATACACGGACACTCATCGACCGGCTAGCCCGCCGCACCCCTTCAATTGCTTCCGCAGTCCTGTATGCTTGATAAGTCATAGGCTACCGTCTAACTTGCCGATTATGGAGGTTTGTTGAGGTGGGGGCAACGGCCACTGAGCTTCAAGTGCCTTTACCTGCAGGGGCAGACTGGCTTATGGGATTTTTTGTCTCCACCTTGCGTCAAGTATAGACTATACATAACAAGTTATGACCCCATATTATTCAACGCCCAGAGCTGCACATACCCCAGTGAGAAAAAAAAAAAACAATCCGTCCATACCGCCAATGGCGGATTACGATTTTTCTATTCAACAAACATTTAAAGGTGCTTGTTCTCGATTTATGTCTATGTGTTCTCACTTATATGAGAGCTGGCACGTGCACATAATAAGCCCATCAAGTACGGGAAAACCAAACTTGTGGTTTTGATATGGGTAGAAGCAAAGCACTTGCAAAGCTCTATTCAACATGGCTAATATTAATGGTTAACCACAATCGTCGTTTTTGTTTATATCTTGGGAATGAAACGATTTTGAGGGATAAAAGTTCAGGACGAAAAATGAGGAAAATACGGCCGGTCATCTGAGGGGGGGTTTTGGTATCAAAATCGATACTACTTCCGGGGTAACTCAGGGGGTTTGTTTGTGGAGGTCCAAAAGATGAATCGGAACAGCACTTTAAGGTGAAGAATCAACTCACTGTGAGGTTTATTTTTTCATTTTAATCTGATGATAAATGGTCAAGATGAGTCTATATGGGCACCTAGTCAAAAACCAACTTTGGGAACTAGGTGCCGAGTAGGAATATGATCTGACATTCGTTTTTCGAGTCAAAATTTTGACTGGAAAACAGGTCATTTTGACCATTAATATTGTCAAAATATGACATTATTTTGGTCGATTTACCAAGATTTCCAGTCCAATTGACTAGAAAAACAAATGTAAGTTCAGTTTGACAAGGCATTTTAAGAGCGTGAATGGCAGATTCTGACGATGGTTTGTATGATTTTGGCAATGTTCTCTACTTATCATTTGCCAAAATGTCACCACAACTTAAAGGGGGACAGACATTTTTGGTTACAATTTAACAAAAGTTGGTATCAACATAAAGCTTACAATGTGTGATTTATTTAATGAAACAGTTTACAATTGATTCTCCCCATAATTTTTTATTAATTGCATTAATAATAACCACCCAGCAAAGCTTTTAAAACTGTTTCCAAAAAAGTAAAACACACGGCAACAGCCCGGGTGACGTCAAACCTGTTTAGTCGGTGTTGCCACTAGGGCACCAAAATGTGACAAACACGCGATGTTGAAAAAGAAATCACACATAAGTTTTGATTGAGAGGCAAATTAATTTGATCGGATCAATCTAAATAGTACATATTCATTGTTATTGTGCAAGCATAGAACTGTATATGACTTGTATTAGCGAGCAATCTTGATTAATTACAGCAAGTGCGAATCAAAAATGTGTGTAAAGGGCCGCAGGTCGCAGACTAATCTCAGGATGGAACCATAGCAGATATTACGTAAGTTTAAGCCTTTGTAATTTTGAAACATTAAAATATGCTTCATTCTCTCAGACTTTTTGAACTTAGAGATATTGTTGTTGTAATACATACCAAGGTATTTTGTTACATTAGAGCTTATTAACAAAGGCGAAATGGCTTTTTCTACCCTTAACCCTCAAAATACGACGCAATGTGCCAGGCTCCCCACGGCAGCTTACGCGGGTACCCTCTGCTGTCAGAATTCAGCCGTTGCTCTGCACAACAGTATAATAACCGTGCGTAGCGCAAGTATGCTTGTGGCAGTGGTCTTACCCCGTATACTGTGCATTTCCTTGGCATTATTTGTAGCTTGTTCTGTGCGGAGGCTCCAACTATATTATATGAGCTTCGTCCATTCGGCCCGCCTGACTCGCAGTTTCTCCTTCCCCAAAATCTACCCCCACGTCTTCATCAGAACGTCGTGCTACAAAAAGCACTTCAACGCTCATCTGCCATTCCATGTCAAATACTCAAATCCATTTCCATTTTGTCAAAAATTTACGAAAAAGAACCTTGTACAGATTTAAATACAGCGGTAGTCAGCTTCTGCACCTATCACCGTTGCAGTGCTGGCAACAGGAAGTGCCCTGGATTAAACAGGTTGACGTCACGCATAAGGCCTCTCAATGCCATCTCAGTCAAATACCTCATTAATCGATCCATTAATGTGTAAAACATGTACGAAAAAGCACCTTGATACGATTAATACCGCGGTAGTCAGCTCTGCAACCGATCACCGTATGCAGGGCTGGCAACCGGAAGTGCCCCTGGAGTAAACAGGTTGACGTCACGCATAAGGCCTTCCAATTGTATGAAGCTCTCCGCCCGTTTTCTGGAAAGTGCCTCTTATAAGGGCTTCATATTAAAAATGTTGATGATGACGGGCTGTAAAGTTAAATTTTTGTCTATTTTGCTTTCTATATACATGTAAGAATGTAAAAAAAAAAAATAGGAATGGTTCTAAAAGATGTCCTTCCCCCTTTAACATGTTACAAAAAGAGAAATTTAAAGGGATCACTTATCTTGGTATGTGAAAAGTGTTGTATTTTGAGAAGTCACATTTTAATGTTGCCAACAAAAAATTGATTGCTTCATATTACTTAATTCTTCAATAATAAGGGGGAGACCTGATTTGGACATAGATTTCCTATTGATTCGATGACCTTTACCCTAATAATTCCATTTGGGAAAATGTTGGCCTTTATCCAATCTTTGATGTGAGAGCTGTAAAAGGGGGTCGTAGCCCCATAGGGTACTGTTTAAAATTATCTATTAGTCTACGAAACTGGGGACCACTTTCGTTCAAAAACCAAAATATCTTTTAGCCCTTAGATTTCACGGGTAAATGAGGAAAAAAAGTAGTCGCCTTAAGGACACCATATTTTGACCACTTCCAGTAAAATTTGGGTGGTTCTGAGAATGAGGTATAGCAGTCAGGCCAGGGGACATTTAAGCAACCGCCAAGCAGGATGTGGGCCATCTCTGATTAAGTGTTCAAAAAGTGTTGTTTGTGTCGCCACAGTCATGCCACAGTTTTTTTTAAAAGCTTGTTTGTGCCTATTAAGAAGAATGTTTATTAATATAAATTACTTATGAGTTATGTTTTCAAAGATCAGGACTAGAAGTTTTAACCAGGTGAGAAAGTATCAAGCAATAAGGCTAAAGATGCATAATTCTTGCTTTCGCCCATGTCGCTAGCCCAAATCCGTTCTTTAAAATGTTGTCCATGCGAGTTTTTATTAACAAGAGGCATATCACAGATACATTTATCTTTATCAGTCGCGATTATGCCCTAATCTGAAGTTCAAAAATGATAAGATGGATGACCAAAGTTTCGAAGAGTTCTCTGTGAGAATGTCGCCAATATTGCAGCCAGATACGGTACCATAATTCACTGGATACAACATTGCTAAAAAATAACGGAAGAACAAGTTCCAAGATGTATAAAACAAGGCGATGTCAAGTTATATTATACATATGCATAAAATCTGGTTTCAAAGTAACAATTTCCAGCCCAAGTAATGAAAGAAATCCCTCATGTTACGTTTCATACCGCGCCAGATACGACCTCCCTTCCACTACGTCTTTGCCAAAACGCCGTGATATATAACGTCGAAAACACACCATGGTGTATTGAAGGTAATTACATTGATAAGTATAGAGACTAAGTCTGTGAAGCACGTACTTTCAGCAAGAACGCACGACTAGGCAAAGAAAACGGTCCGACCAATACGTTAACCAGATAGTTACTTCAGGTGTAACGGTAGGATTTGATATCTAAAAATCAGAACATTGTTTAAGATCACCCTGCATTGTTCCGTTTCTGAGACAATATCTAGTTTACGATTTCAAGTGATTTTAAGGAATTCCTGAATATTGATATTTGCATTATGGAATCAAACTTGAACACTTATCGGAGAAAAGGCCCACTGCATAGTGTTGCCTACCTATACTTTCTTTGCCAAAATTTACCAAAAAATGTCAAACAAATATCACCATACAAATGTTATGCCACAGCTGTTTGAGTTCTTACATAGTGAAAACTTTTGGCTCACAGTAGGCAAAAGCTCTCTGCCCGAAAACCACGACCTTGGCCCCATGCCAGTCTCGGTGTACAACTGAATACACCCAATTAGGGGGCCTGATCCAAGAGCATGGCATATGAACGCACTTCCACACCACACACACACACTCACTGGAACATTTTACCAGTATCAGTTATAGGGGGAACACAGAAGACAAAAATTATTAATTGGAGTAAAGTTGTCGTTATAAAGTTTATGTTTTACTTAAATTTGATAGCCACGTTATAGACTATGAGATACGAATTAGCTTTCGTGTGAGTCGCAGTCTACATCATGCCAGTACGTGTGTATACAGCTGTGCATGGCTTGTAGTGCAATGTCAGGCTGAATCCCCTGCACCGATAGTGGTGACGACCCTAGGCACAACTGATACCAAGTAGTCGACAAAATCCATGGAATTACAAGAAAAAGGAATCTGAAGCAACTCACTATATTCCATAGGTTAGTCAGAATGTCAGAATGCAAAGTTCTGAAATATACCAATATTCATGCACACACGACGATTATAAGGCGCAATTTGATTTGATTCTTTCGTCAAGTGTTCACGCACAGTCGGGGAAAACCCGGCATGCATGCATAAGGATAATCAAAGTGATCACCGCTGTTGACACCAACGCCGAACGAGGAAGAATCTTCATGGTGGTTGGTAGATGTTTTTTTCAGAGGGAAAAAGTGATCATTCATTTTGCTCCAATCAAATCGAGCCTTATATTACTAGTTAGGATTTTTTGTCTACTTTACAAAACCGTTCGCCCCAGACGTATAGGCTTTCGTATTGCCACAGCGAAGCGGTAAAGAGTGCGAGGTACTGACAAAAGCAAATTCAGGAGCTTTACACTTGGGACACATTGAAGAATGATTCGATAGGCATTTTTAAAAAAATAATGATCACTCATTTCCACACACGTACTATGACAAAATATTACATTTTTAAAAGTTAGAATATCTAGTTTAATAATTCATTCGCCCCACATGTTTAAAAAGGAATTCGCAGGGCACAGGAAACATTGGTAAAAGAAGAGCTGTGTTAACCTGTGGTAATACTCGCGTCAAACCTTCCGTGGAGCAGATGCACGCTAGTTTTCATTATTTATGACCAACCAGAATACAAACAAAAAAATCAAACATAAACCACCACTTTGACACTAATTTGGATTTTATACAACTGACTTCATCCTGTTTAAATTTTATAAAATTTCATTGTGGGCCAAAATGTGATTTTTCTTTAAAATCTAGTTTAAACATGTCTATCTAGGAGAGTGTGCATATAGAGGGTGCTTATAACATACAAAATAATGACCTTTTTGGCCTACATGGCAAGATCCCGCAATGAGGTTTCTGAGTTTGACAGAAGGCAAAGCTCTTGCATGTTCCTTATCTATTCAGTTGTTACAATTGGCGCCAACAGCTTAAAATAGCTCTAAAAAAGAAAAACGACCCTTAATTGGACAGCCTTGTTATGTACTTTCTTTCACAGAGAATGCTTGGACAGCTTCCAAGAAGTGTTGCGATTCAGAGATGCTCCAAAAGGTCGCAGAAGAAGGGAGATGTATGACTCCTTTGGTACCATGCGCATGAATATTAACAAGAAATCATACCGTACAGTGAAGCGGGAAAAAAGTAACAAAGGTAAATATGTGTTTTAGGAAGGCAGTTCCATAACCCACCATCGACAACTTTTATCTGACACACTATGAATTCGGAAACCTTAACGGAATTAATCATAAGTGTGTCGAAAAAAGGTGTCAGATGGGTAAGGGTTACGGAAACTCCCTTTTTAGAAGGTAGTTGAAGGAGAGCAACCATTTCCCAATTCTACAAATAAATGAGAATTCATCATTTTCATAGAATCACATTTTTTGTGAAAAACAATTTGCAGATTGATTGTTTTTAAAGGTTGCAAAAGAGACTTTCAAGTAGCAGGTGCCATAAAAAATGTGAAAATTCTTGATTTTTGCACTGGTGGTAATGCAGGCGTCAATTTGAAGCGTGGACCCACTCTCCTCACGGGGTCGCCAAATAGCGACGCCGACTCGACTCGAAGCTTCAGGTCAATATTTTCTTACTATAGGAAGTCCTGGCGTCTTTAATTTCATTGGTGAAAGCTTTACCTCTGAGGGTTTTTGAAAGGGAGTGAAGCTTTGAGTGTGATTTTGATTCCTGGTGATAAGACATCGAATCCATTACCGACGGGGTCGCGTCGAAAACATTGTCGAAATCTGCATTTCTCACAAAGCACCATGAAAGAATCACCGCCGTTCCGGCGGCATCACAGACACGAGAAGACTAGAGAGTCGGCAGCACTGTACTTATGAAACTACAACAAGTTTCGTGTCGTGATTGTTATCAAAATCAAATAATTGTTTGCGAGCAAGGGTATCCACTACCACGCTGCTAACAGGTTTGAAGTGGTACACCTACAAATGGGTTGTATTGAAAGAGTAAAAGATTAATCTTTGGGATAATCCAAGATCATGACTGATTCAAGTTTAGCGTTATGTCTACCTCACTGTTTTGGACAACTTACTTCAAAAATAAATCGAGACTGTGGGATAAATACTTGACTTGCGATCAGCTGATTGCGGAACTAACCATTGGCTGTATCGTTAATGGACTTTCTCATTTTATTTTAAGGGATGAAAAAGACGTAAATATCTAATCACATAGACCTATTAAAAATTAAACAACATGTATAACTTATAGGTAGGCCCCGACCTCAGATAAGATGAAAATAAATACCAAAATGCTCGTATCAAGCCACGAAGAAATTATAAAATTACCGTAACTTTGTAAAGTAACTAAGGACCATCCCTGCACATCACACCGCCGTAGTCGGCGGCAAGGCACACACAAAGCCAAAGGAAAAGCAAAGAGCTAACAGGGTGTGAAAATACATAAAAAACAAACAAAATATGACATGGAATAAAGATGAGTCGATTTTGATTGCGTTGAAATGATAACTATAGTCCTATCAGCCAAACTGATCGTGCTTTGCAATTAGAGACCAGGAAATATTTTCCACCTCCTTGTTACAAAATCCGACTCGCGAATGGAATGAAAGAACGTAACCAAACCACAGGAGCAATGGCAGTCAATAGTCGACGGGTTTTCCCACTTTCGCTCGTCAAGGGTTACATCACGTGCTTTGAGCGCTATTTTTCTCGATACTTGTCTTTCAGATTTAACTCTACTAAAACTTATGATTATTATTTAATTCTTGTCTATTGTAGGTATTTGTGCGTGTTTTTGAAACTTAATATTTGCGTACACTCGGTGTTATTAATGATGTTACTCGTCACGGATCTTGAAACGAGCTTGATTGTGAAAAACTGTAGCTTGAGGTTAAAAAACTGTCAATCATCGAGACGTAATAGCTTTATGTGTGCGCTCTACCGACAGCACATTAGATCGTTCTTGTTTGACGATTGATCCTGGAAGGAAGTAAGAAAAGAAAAAAAGAAGACCCCTTCTTATTGATCCGATTGTGTGGTTTAGCTTAAATATTATGAATATGGGGACGTTTTTGACAGCATTTTATGATTTTTCCCGGCTAAATTCAGTGTCAAATGTTGAATTTTCAACCAGAGAAGATGGTATTTGAAGGAATGAATAGGAATTAACTTTGCAACAACCCTGACACATAACGGCCTTTCGGGCAAAAAATAAAACGCGCTTCGGGAGAAAAGATAATTGAATCACACAACATTTAGTAGGCCTTCGTAAAGGAATAACATACACGTCTTCAGCAACATCAAGGTAAATCTTGATCATTAGTAGCCTTTGATCAAGGCTTTGATTATTTATTCAAATTTGGTGTCCGCCCCCTCTCTGGACCGCCCAAAGTTCAGTCGTTAATCAAAGCCTTTTCGCAAAAATTTCCTTTCTGTTACTCCTTGTTTTTCGGGATATTTCTTCCGAACCTATATGCGACCTCGACTGATTGGTCAATGATGATGTCATCGTGCGCTTTCTTAAATAGTTCCTAGAATACGAGTTTATTGGAACTGATCAACAACCATTCAATTATTGGTTTTGGTAACCGATTCAAAACAATGCGAATACCGGGGCGAATACAGCCAGAATCACTGATGCAGGCTTACAGCTAGCCGGGAATGTAAAATGGCGAAAACTCTTGCTGCTGTGGAAAACGGCACGGATGAATGATGAAAAATCATGTCGAAGTACCTGCATAGTTTTTGTCCGTGTCAGGGTGGACTGTTGGGATCCGCCGTGTACATGGTGTAGGATTTATCGAGCTCGCTACACGTACGCTACTGTGTGAACTGACTATCATGAGGGTAATTGAAGGCTCAGCTACGGCTACGTGTTACTGATGTGAATCGCTTACTATAATGTGAATTTAGTCATTGTAGTGAACGGATTTGTATTTTACACAGTAGTGTCATTGCATGTTTCACGCACATTTCGGCCCGCGGAAAGTTTAGCTTTAAATTGTGACAGTAATAGGGTGCCTGTCCAAGACATGGGAAGTTCCCGAGGTAAGTTCTGTTTAGACTAGGATGTGCGTTTCCCCTAAATTCTCGGCGGGAATTTGTGAACTGGACTCATTTCTGGCTTGAATTTGGATGTTCGCCAAACGTCACATTTGCGTGGAATGTTGATACGCGGCGTCAGGATTCATCATTTCATTTAATGTTCAAAATCACTTTAAGTCTGTGAGTGGCAATTTTAGGTCACTTGAAAGTACAACTATTGATAAAATGACGGACGTATGCCTAGATCTAGTCTCATATTCAGTGTGGTTGTGCAGGGGAGGGTGGGGGAATAACTTTATAGCCTTTACTGAGGGACTTTGTTTCTGCCAAGAGCTGGGCTCACAAAAGCCCCAATCTGCATGCATCTCACCGTACGGACTCACTCGCACACTCGCAAAGCTGTCAAGAACTTCGTCGATTTTGCTTTGAATCGGATGCTAATTAGGCCGTGCAAAAAATCGATCTGGTAATTTTGACGGGCGACTCTCGATATTGGCAAGTAATCTGAAAACGTGTCATCGTGAAATTGGGCGGTTGCTTACCGAGGACGCACTACTTGAGTGACACATTATGATTGCACTGGGAAAATTACCAATTTGCACAAAGACGCTCCCTAAGATCCGGCCTCACGCCTTCGGCGTTCGACACGCGCCTTCGGCGCTGCTCGCGGTTGGTGGATTAAAAATGCGAGGCGTCTTGACAAAAGACTAGATCATTAGCTCATCATTTTTAGGAACCAAGGAATTAATCATAGCTACGTATTTTTTGGGGGGTCAATCCGAAATAGTTAACAGCAAATAAAAAGTACATTTTTTATTCCAAACGCAGGACATCCGTTACCCACCCGGAGCTTACCAAGTATGTATTGGGCTATTTACCCGTTAACGACGATACTGTCCACCCTTACACTAGTAAAACCCTTTCCAATAAAAAGATTATTGATATTCTTGCAAATCATCTAAATGTAAAAAAACAAATATTATTCAGCAATTGTTGTGAATAATGTTTTTGTTAGTATACTTCAAGCCTATGGAGAATAACTTTGCCAAAAAGAGATAAACAATTCCATTTGAACTATCAGTATTATTGATGTGTTGATCTTGCACATACACATATATACATACACCATATAGACACGACCACACATACACGACACACATACAATATACCTACATACAAACCTACATGCGCGCCCACCCACGCCACCCACCCACACCATGCAACCGCAAAAAATCTTGGATGACTTTTTTCACTCTGTCTCTTGAAATCACACAACCCAACACACATACACACAACACAACATATATAACATACAATACACACACTCCCACCAGACGCTCGCACGCCACAATGCAAATGCAACAAAAATCTTTAGATGTATACTTTCACTCCTGGAACTTGATTTCACTCTTGGAAATTGAACCCAAGAGTGAAATCACTCTTGAAAAAATCCTTAAAAGCTTGTAACCACGCCAACAGGTTTTTACATTGTAGGATTAACATGTAGTAAGAAGTACTACATGTAATTTGTACACAACATAAATTTAAATCCATGGGTATTTTCCTTATTCACAGATATGAAAACCACCCAAATTAGCTTTGTTTTATATTATATTTTGATTTTCTTTAAAGGTTGTCTCTATAAACAGGAGTATTTTTGTGGTCGAGCGTATGTACCCACAGCTAATTGCACTTCTCATGTGGATCCAAGGACCTTCAAATATTGGTCTTTGTTGGATCTGATCCCTCCCTTTTCCATCAGAATAGCTTGTTTTACAAAAACATGTTAGAGTATTGCATGCCTTTTGAATAAAATTACATCTACTTATAACAACCGAGTTACACCATAACTCAAATGATGATCAAAATGCAACATGATCATTTTTAGTGTACATTTATGTATAAACAACCATGTCAAGAAGCTAACAAGCAACCTGGAACTTGTCTGGACCAAGGAACAGTTAACAAGAGATAGTGTTTTTTAACCGTTAACAAGAGTAAACAAGAGTGTAGTTAAAACAGGTTTTGTATACATATTATAATCTTTGTTTTTATTGGTTATACACAACAAAAATGTATCTGCAGGAACATTGGATTAAAACAATAAATCGATGTGCTGCATCTTTGAAACCTGATTGACTTGTTGTATGTTTTTGGTAAGAAGTGGGAATTCAGGATTTGATCAATAATTGTTAGCATGGTCTTGTAATAATGAACATTGGTGAAGTATGGTTGTGAAAGACGAAGCTTGAAATACATTCAAACTAATAGTGAAGGTGACACAGTGGTGAAGCTTAAACTATGCAATGGCAAGTATGATAAAACAGTAGTGAAGCTTGAACTATGTACTTTTCAGTATGGTGAAACCGTGGTGAAGCTTCAGATCTGCTGCCAAAATTGACAAAAGTGAAGTGTCACCTTTGGAAAAAATCAAAGGGTGAAGCCTGGACTAACAAATTTTGCAGCTATAGTGATACCGTGACTTTGTTTTTTTGTTTTTTATAAAGCAAGTGAAGTAGTGGTGAATCTTGACGTGATAATAAATTGGCCCAGTGAAAGACAAGGTGATGACGTGAGAGGGTGGGTCCCACCACGCTCAAAATGACGCCTGCATAAAGCTTTCTATGAAAAAATCCCCATCTGAAAGGTTAAGCTGAAAAGTGTTTCTTTTGTACAAAAATTGTGAATTTCTAATTTCCTATATGAGCAAATATGAAATTCAGCCTTATTTGGTCCTTACATTTTACTTATTGAATAGAAGGCAAACCAAAAAACCCTGTCATTTAACGGGCCTGACCGACCCCCGGAATTTTCAGTTTTTTGCAGATTTTTTTTTTGGGTAGGTTTTTTCCCAAAATCATGTAAAATCAGTCGGTTTTTAGTCTCAAATTTTATAAAAAAAATTTCTATTTTTTAAAGAAATTGTTTGTAAAAAATTTTTCCTTTTTCTCTTTCTCCTTGATTTTTTTTCAGATTTTGGGGCTATTTTTTAGGCCAATTTTGACCTCCAGAAAAGGGAAAAAAACACATTTTTTGCCCACCCAAACCTACCAACTGACCCATACTCGAAGGTCCGCCTTCGCCCGTAACAGGTCGGTTTTGTTTTTTTGTCTCCCTAAACCTCAAGTGACAACCAATCAAAATAGACCTAGATACGTACAAGCACTTCAGCTTTTCTTAACATGTGCTCTGATTGGCTAAATATACCATATAACACAATGTTTAACCACTTAATTTTGCACAAATCTCAGAATGTTAAGTGAATACTTCACCCCATTCGATTCAACAGCAATAATAGAGTGTAATGAAGAGAAAAAGAGCCGCCCTTCCGTCCTCCATTCGCCGAATTAGAAGGGGCCTCTCAGATTCCAGTTTGATTTTTTGAGCTTGTGATCTCATGAAGCAATGCTGGGAAGAACTACCTAATACAGACTACTTCAATGCAAGTTGATGTGAAATTAAAACATGTGCAAAGGAAGGTATTTAGTGTATTACAAAGAAACATTCCAGCGCTCACATCACATACTGTCTATCTGACGAAATGACGTTTTTGAGAAATCGCCATTGAAATTCTCCGGGAGAATTTCATGTTTGTTACTATGAATTAAACATACAATTTACTTTTAATTTTGGCATTATGAGAAACATTCTGAAGGTTTAGTGTTAACCTGCTGAGTTTTGAAAGTCCAATTGTAGTCCTGATATAAAGCTCCAAATCATAAGTCTGTATGTGAAATGCAACAAAGTCGTATTTCACATAACGGCGCTAATTTCACACTCACATCATTCACCGTTACATTTTAATACGTTCAGATAGATCTCTAGTGAAACACATCATTGTATCAAACCCACGATGCCAGATACGATGCACATCGATCTGTATGTGAAAAGTTTAAACAGCTTGTTTTACGACCAGCGTTAATTATACGCCTATTGAAATTAGGTGTAAATGAAAAATGACAGTATGTGAAATCGCAATATACAGTTTTGAGCTTATTGATCAAAATTCTTAATTAATATCTCACTAATTAGGTCACTTTCAAGATTGTAACTTTGTGCATGTATAGACCATAACATAATAAGTACATATGCAAAATATCTCAAAAAAGTAAAAAAATGTCAGATAAGACAGTATGTGATGTGGGCGACGATTTGTAAAAGTTGACACGAGTTTTCAGAATGTCTCTCTCTAAAATCATTGTCATTGTCACTGTCATCGTTATCGGCATCATCAGTTTCATCATCACCATCATATTTTTTTGTGTTATTCTGGTTTTGTCATAATAAATGAGACTTTCAGAGATGTAACTTATCCGGATCTCCGGAATTTTGGCCATAAATAAAAAAACATCCGGAAATGTAAAAAAAAATGTATTTTTTTTTTAATTTCTGAGATCAAAGTGTTATTGATAAAAGTAGAACTACATCAAAAACCCAAGTTTTAAGTACCAATTTATTTTAGAGAAGGGTCTTGTACCCTAAATTGGTGTAAGAAAATACGCCCCCGGAGCTTCAACGGATGCTATGCTAAAATTTGGCTTCCTGTCAGTTCAAAATTTTGGATTTTCAGGAAATGCGACTACTCCTGTCACATCTCTGAACTTTCAAACAGCCGTGATTCGATATTATCATGGGCTGTATCAGGATAGGCCTTTTAGTTTTTATAGTTGATATTAGAATGCTTTGTGGGAGAGCGTGGCCTAGCGGTTAGGGTGCTTGCCTCTGGCGCAAATTTACCATCAAAATTCCCGGGTTCGAATCCCGGTGGGGTCGTGGCACTTGCTGGGATTTATTCGGGTGCTATCAATTCTGGATTTGATCTGTATACCAGCTATTGATTAAATACAGAATACCGGTCTCCTCCATGGTTCACTTGGAATTGGGCAAATGGATCATGAAAGCATCCCGTCCTTCGGAGGGGACATTAAGCCGTCGGTCCCGTGTACAGAGTCACAACTGTACATGTACATCGCAGTCAGTGTCGAATAAGAGTAGGGTGTAAACCCCTGACTGTTCCCAATCCGCCCCCGCCTCAAATAGCGGGCCATGTTAGGAGCGTCCGTATCATGGATACACGCGGCCCCGGATCAGCACACTAGCTGAACAAATCCTGACACCACCACAAAGCCATTACCAATGACTTGTGGAGACGAGCAAACAAAGAATGCTCTGCTCCACGTTGTGTTGAAGCTCTTTTTCCCCATTTTTTGTGGTTCATGTCAAGGGTTCAAAGCATTTTGAATCAATCAGATAACTCCTTTCATTGAATATTTGGAATGATTTTGTTTAAAAGTCAGCATTTATGCCAATTACAGGCATTTCCCATGATATGAGGGGATGGTATTTAAAGACACCATCAGTGATTCAACCGAAAGACTCAAAATATTTGAAATTTGCAGGAATAGCTTTAAAGTGAAGGATAAGTCTATAGGATTTTTCAAAGTTATTTTTGCAACTGAAAAATTGACAAAAAAGGAAGAAAACAGGCAGTGTTCAAAGATATGAATCTCCATTCAATTATGTGTTGCAGTGTCTGTACAGAGAGTAATGACTAAAATATCCGATTCTGTCCTTAAGTTGGTCTGCTTTTAGTCTTAGCACTTACATGGTTTGTTTGGATAGCTATACTTGTTACAGAAATGCAAAAAAAATTGTTTTTTGATGATTTTTTTCCAATTTTATGATTTAGCAAATGAGTGATAGTATCATAAGTTTCAGGCTATCATGGTGCAAGAACTCCACTGACCTAAGACTAGGCTTGTTTGGACTCATTTGAATGCATTTCCATGCTGATATTGGATATGTTAATGAAAATACATATTCTTGGAATTTTTTGGGAAAAAAAACTTAACAATTTGACCTCTCTGTATGCACCCTTTCCATAATCGTCACACCTGGCCTGATGCGGGTGTTTGTTGGGTTTTGGGACGGGCACATTCCTGGCTTGTTTCAAGGACAATGCAATGCCTCTCTTTCATCTCATTTTTAGGTCGTCCAATACAATTGGAAAGACCTTATGTCAGCATGATTCGTGTGTCTGTCTGTGTGTGTGTCAAACATTTAGTATACACCTTTTGGTTAACATGTTTTCAACTTACTATAACTTTTTAGTCAAGTGATGGATCAAGTTAATACTTGGTATGCTTAAACATTGAAACAAGGTAGCTTGGGGTAACAGTTAAGGAGGTCAAAGGTCATTCAGGGGTTACTTAGGGTCATTATATTGCTCTAGTATACACCTTTTGGTTAAAACTTTTTAACTTACTGTAGCTTTTTAGTCCAGTGATGGATTGAGTTCATACTTGTATGCTTATGCATTGAAATTAGGGTGTTATGTGGAGTAACAGATGAGGCAGTCAGAGGTCATTCACAGGTCACTTAGGATCATTAAATTGCTCTAGTATACACTTTTGGTTGGCACTTTTTCAACTTAGCATAGCTTTTTAGTGCAGAGATGGATCAAGTTCATACTTGGTATGCTTATACATTGAGACAAGGGGTTTAATATGGGGTTACAGATGGGAAGGTCAAAGGTCATTCTGGGGTCACTTATGGTCATATTGCTCTCTTTGATCACATAATCAGATGACCTATTTGGGACTGCCGTCCCTATTATTTACAATATAATCAAAGAGGGGCATTACGCTGGCCTTGAGGTGTGCCTGACTTGACCATCCCAAAACTTCATAGGTCCCCCGCCCACATCAAGCCAGTATGCGACAATTATGGAAAGGGTGTAGAGTTGCCAGCAGGGGCCCAGAGAGTTAACTTTTAACCTTTTTTGCTATTTTTAGGAAAGACATGAACATCATGGACAGTATGTTATCCAAGATGGAGAAATACACCGAGAACCTGGAGAAAATTGTCTCTGACAGGACCGGTCAGTTACTGGAAGAAAAAGCCAAGACGGACGAACTCCTCTACAGAATGCTGCCAGAGTAAGGGACCGGACATAAAATAAATTGACCTCCCCCAGAAATGGTCATTTGTTGATGAGAGCAGTGGTGGCACTAGCATTATGATTTTTTTTGGGGGGGGAGGGGGTGGAATGGGGGAGACAGAAAATGGGTGGTGCAAGATGGAGTAGTGTCCTTTGGGGCTTGGGGTAACCCTTGGTTTGACTTGTCTAGCCCATTGCCATTTGAAAACATTTTCATTATTTTTTTAATTGTTACTTGTCACTGAAGTGGAATGAGTTTGTTTAGAAATGTGAGGTAAATGTACAGTGCATTATAAAAACTATAGCTATTTGACAAATTTATCTGAAAACTGAAAACAAAAAGACATTTGTTGCATGTATGAGACTGTAATCATGCTAATCGGGCCTTGATTTTTTTTTATCATTTTGGGAAAATATTTGGGGCAATATCCCCCCCTCCCCCATTGAAAATTTTAATGCACCAGCATTATAATTTTTTTTTGGGGGGGGGATGGGAGACAAAAACTGGGTGTGCAAGTGTACAGTACAATTGACATTTGAAAAAAAAAAGATACTTCCCAGTATGAGGGATGAGGGTTTTTACACTTCAACATTCTGCCATTTGAAAATGTAACTTGAAGTTCTGTTCAAAATGTAACCTGAAGTTCTGTTCAAGTGCTAGATCCTAACATTTTAAAACTTTATTCATTCTTTTTCAATTCATGAATGGCTTGTAGTATTTTTTAAATATAATTTTACTTTTTATCCCCCTGGCTTGAAAAGCAGTAGGGGATATTGCGAGAGTGTGCATGTCTGTGTGTATGTGTGTGTGTTTTCCAGGTTGGTGTCCTTATGTTTATGTGTGTGTGTGTGTGTGTGTGTTACAGTTTGGTTAGGGTTTCGTTTTTCAGGTCTTCTTTGAAAAGTTGAACTCTGATTTAAACCAGACTTGGGGTTAAGGCACAATACAGGGTGTCCCAAAATAAATGCAATCCTCGCAGTTGGTGCTATAATTTCACAAATTGCTGAGAATTATTCAAATTTTATAACAGATTCTGAATGACCAACTTGTTTCGTACATCCTGTCCAATTTTTGTCTGATACGGTTCACTAGTTTTGAAAACAAAGGCTATTATGTAACCCGCCGTCAAATTACCCCATTCCAAGTTTGCGTTAGATCGTTGAAGCAGGTTCACCTTGAAAAGTGGAATAAAATGTCTTTTAACTACAAAAATCTCCTGGTACTAATCCTGTCTTTTGTTCTTTATGTTCTTTAAAAAGAATTACTAAATATTTGTCGTTATTGTTTTATCCACGGTCTTTGCAGTATTTTCCTCTACTCATATTGAGAATAGTAACTTATCGACTTGGCCAAAAATAAATGTTTTATCTTCAGTGTGTCTGACAAATCTGCCTGAATATTGCAAATTGCTGCAGAGGGATTAAATACCAAATGAATGGAAATGGTATGAATGGATGTTGAAGACCATATGATATAATACGTTATAATATGGACTATTTTATAGACACAACACTGAAAATTAAACTTGAGTTACATCAAACACAATGTCAGTTGTCATTGTGAACAGAGAACATTTCCCTTATTTGTCAAAGACATGTTGTCTTTAAATGTTTTTAATATTAAAATATTTAGTTTACAATGTTATACTGGGTTAATTGAACCAAACTTAAGTAGTAAGGATAAAGAAAGAGACAGCAGAGAAACAAAAACCAGCACCTACCATAGGCGGATTTAAGGGGGGGGCGCTCCCGGCTCGCGCCCCCTATTTTTTGCAGAGCAAAGGGCACCGGGCGCCCTGTAGATGTAGAAAAATGCCTTTTGCTGCACAGGGCGCCCTGTATATCTAGGAAAATGACCTTTTGTGTTTGTGGGCGCCCTTGCCGACACAATTTTTAAAATTTTCTGGCTCGCTGCGCTCGCCAGGTATACCAAACTTGTTTCACTCGTTTTGAAATTCTGAAGAGCAGGGGGTACTGTTGTTTGGTGCTCTGGTGCTTTAAAAAAATATAGGCGTCGCCCCACCCCCCCTTCAGAATTTCGAACCAAGTGAAAAAAAATTGGGAACATTTTTAAAAGCGAATAGTGACTGGTGCCCCCCCCATTGAAAATTCCTGGATCCGCCCCTGCCTACGTACTTGAGCATGCCTTGATTGTGTATTCATCAGTCAAACTTGGAATGGCTTAACTTGTGGCTTACTTACATAATCGCCTTTGTTCTAAAAACCAGTGAAGAAAATCAGGTGAAATTTGAACAATATGTTAAGAAAGGGATAGGCCGTACAGATATCTCGCAACATTTCAACATTTTTAAAAATAATTTTGAAATTATAACCCCAACCAGTTCCATTCATTTGGTATTTAATCCCTCCGCTGCAATTTACAATATTCACACGGATTTGTCAGACCCACTGGAGATAAAATTTGGCCAAGTCGCTAAGTTACTATTCTAAATATGAGTAGAGCAAAATACTGTACAGACAATAAAAGACAGTGGCTATAATGAAACAATAACGACAAATATTTTAGTAATTTATTTTTTAAAAACAAAAGAC
The DNA here is from genome assembly GCA_023653785.1 of Ophioderma brevispina. Lineage (NCBI taxonomy): Eukaryota > Metazoa > Echinodermata > Ophiuroidea > Amphilepidida > Ophiodermatidae > Ophioderma > Ophioderma brevispina. The sequence continues at coordinate 19,738 of JAMKCH010008374.1, forward strand.
AGGATTAGAACCAGATTTTTGTAGTTGAAAGACATTTTATTTAACTTTTCAAGGCGAACCTGCTTCGACGATCTAAGGCAAACTTGGAATGGGGTAATTTGACAGCGGGTTACATAAACTAGTGAACCTTATCAGACAAAAATTGGACAGGATATACAAAACAAGTTTGTCATTCAGAATCTGTTATAAAATTTGAATATTTCTCAGTAATTTTGAAATTATAGCACCGACTGCGAGGATTGCATTTATTTTGGGACACTCTGTAGGGTTCCTTCATATGTGGCTGATGTCAAAAGTCATGGACCAAGGTCAAAGGTCATCTGAGGTCATGTTCCATACTGCCATCTTGCCTGGGGGACGACGCAAGTTTACTTGCTGTATTTTTTGGTGAATTTAATTTGATGAGTAGTATTTCCAACCTCCCGTACACATAGATCACAAGCAAAAACATGCATTTCGGCTCATTGAGGGCTCTGTTCTTGTGTGTTGGCTGTATAATTAATGGGAAATGAAAGAATGATTTTGATTGGTTGCTTGTTTGTTGACTAAAAATAAAGATTTCTAAAAATGCATCCAGTGTAAACTCACGTTACTCGCTGAGTAGGCTCACACATTATTCACTACGATGTGCTGATCATAGCCGGTTGTAAATAATACGTCAACACACATTGGGATAGTTTAACTGCATTTAATTTATCCCAGCAGAAATGTATTAAATCTATTTTTAAAAAGTAAAAATTATGATACAAGTAGAATTTCGCGGTTCTCGCTTCGCGCTCGCTATATTCAAAGAATATAAGCTGTGGCGGCCCCCATGACCTTTGACCCTGGCACGTGACCTTTGATCTCATCAACATATGAGGGATGGTGCACCTATGACAAAAGTTTGGTTCCAATTGAACTTCAAGTTTCAATTTAGATGAATGTTACATTTTTAGCCCATTTCAACTTGACCCTCACATGACCTTTGACCTTTCAACATCGACTTTGACCTCATCAAACATACGGACGGATCCTATTGTGCCACTCTGACAGACAGTGGTTCCAATTGTAGTTAAACTTTTCAATTGAGGTCATTTAAAAAAAAACTTAACATTTTGACACACACATCCACACACACAGCCCACACATACACCGCACACATACAAACGACAACGGATTGCTAAGTGGTCCTGCAGCTATAGCTGGCGGCCCACAAAAAGGTATATTTTGATTTTATCATAGCCACCTCAATTTTAGGTGTCGGATGCAATCAGAAAGACTTTATGTCAGCATGCTCCTACTTGTACTCTGTGGGTGATCTCTGTGTCGGTCTGTGTCTGTCACACATTTAGTATTTACACCTTTGGTTGACACTTTTCACAATGTGAGTTGATGTTCTGATGGTGAGTTTTTTTGATGTTAGGCTCATATGTTTGTATACGCTACACAGGCATTAGGCCACTGGTTTGTATTTTCTGTCCATTACGGACAGAAAATAAGAAATTACAAAATTTCTCTAAGAGCAGATTGAATTTGCGGTAAGATTAGCCACACATGCTATACTTAGCCAGCGGTTCAGCCGATATTAAAATCTCATTTTTTAAAGTAAAGTAGGGGGACGAGGCTGTGCGATACAAAATGCCCTTTTATATTTACTAGTTGTTAAAGGGGGATGGCCCTATTTAAGGATATGAGTTTCTCTTGATGATATTGGCCTTCCTTAACTCCAAAACCCCTTCTGTAATGTTTTGCGCCTATATTTCAAAACAAAAAAATCCGTTTTGATGCGAGAGCAAAAAGATGATTTTGTATAAAGCACGTAGAGTACTGTGTAAAATTAATATTGCGACCAAATGGGGCCGCACTTTCGCTCTAACTTCCAACCAAGATCTTTGGCTCTAAAGTTTCAACAAGGTAAAGAGAAAATATAGTTCTGATACCATCAAACTGTTGACCACCTCCGGTAAAATTCTGGGGCTTCTGGGGACGCGGCTATTAGCAATCGAGCCCTGGACCATGTAAATTATTTTGTTAAACATCAAATTACACAGTGATAGTTATAATGCCGATTACAGACACAGTTTCTAGAGGTCTTGGTTAGTACAAGTCACTACAGCGGTCTTGTTTCATTGTGAATTTAACATGTACCTGCAATTTGGCCGCGTAATCAAGTAATCAATATCATTTAGGTTTTTCAACTATATGACCCATAGTCATTTGCTTAGAGGTGTGAGCCAGTCCCTCGGTGTATTCCTTGTGATTTGGTGCTCTTTCTGTTGAAACATGTTATTACTTGAGTGCGTTGCTGTATGCGCTTATTCGTAGAAACTATTATAGTGTCCCCAGAGTTTGACAACATTAATTTCAGATATTAGGCCTCTTCAGGTTATAAATTTCCTGAAGGAGCCGATTTGTTGGTAATAAATATTTTTCCCTTTTACAAAAAAGGTTGTGATTGTTGGTACTTTTATTGTGATGTTGTTTTAAAGTTTGACTGTTTTTAAACGTAATATAATGACTACAACGTAATGACACGATATAACAATTGTGTTGAGTTGTCGTTAAATTTAATAACTCACTTCACTCACTCATTCTAGTTTTTGCTACAAATCGGAAATAGTTTTCTCAACTTGTAGGTTCCTGTTCGAATTTGAACATTTTCCAGATGTAGCTGTGTTGTTACGCGTAGTACTTTCATGTTCACACATGTAAAGTAATTTGCCACATCTCCACAGATGAATGTCAAAACTTATGAGGAAATAGATGGGTTTCTGTTAGAAGCTCCTGTTAGTGCTAGTTTTACTGTCAATGATATACAGCTGCCCTTTCCCTTGACTTTGGACTACTTCTAGCACAGATTCGCTTCATTCAGCCAATTTCATTGTTTTTAGCACAGTGAGTTGAACATTGCTAACAGCTAGGGAGACGGGTAATTCTGGGGAACCGCCCTTGTTTTCTTTTCTTGATATAAGGTCTCGCCTCTAAGCTGTTTTTCAGAGAAACCTCTGTAACCTCTTACCCGATTACTGTTTCTGGCCTACAAATTAAGCTGGGGCTTGCATTTCACAACAGGCCACTCTTACTCTCACATCTGGTGTGAGATCCCTCAGGGAACTTGCCTATCAACGGGTCCCAAATGTGTTAACAATGAATAAAAAGGAATGTTGTGTGTCTAATAGACGAACATTAATTGTCCATTTTATATGTGCCACGAGAGACTTTGGAAACATCCATATATGTGTCATTGTGTGGAATTCATTAGAAAAGACCCCTAATAGATTTCTTACTTGTAATTTGGCTACAGAAATGCACACTTGAAAGTGAAAGTAAACAAAGAGGCGAGTTTGATTTGCTTAATTTCAATATCAAACATAGGCTGAATTTATTAATTTGCTCCTATAGTAATTAGAAATGTCACAATTTTTGTATCAAAGAAATGATTCTCAGCTTAATCATTTTACATGGGGATATTTTTGATAGAAAGTATATATTAGTGCAAAAATAAGATTTTCACATTTTTTTATAGGAAACCTGTTGTGGTGGAAATCTCTCGTTGCACCTTTAATTCATATTTTATTTTATCATTAATATTTTTGGACCTTTGTCATGTTTGGGACCGTTGTCATTTTGGACTATTGCATTTTTGGACTGTTTTGCATTTTGGTCCAATTATCATTTTAGGTGCATTATCACTTTTGGTCCGTTGTCATTTTGGTCTATCGTCATTTTTGGTCCTTGTCATTTTGCCATTGTCATTTTTGTTGGTTCATGTCCCCATTTTGGTCTCATTGTCATTTTGGTCCATTGTCATTTTGGACCATCATTTTGGTCCATTGTCATTTTGGTCTCTTATTGGGACAAATACCAATGAATGTTATTAAGTTTTATGCTTATGCTTATTGCATAAAAGTACACATACAGGTGCAAGTATAAGTGTATGATCACACGCGTTGTCATTTTGGTCCATTGTCATTTTGGTCCATTATTCCAATAAAAGAGGTGACAATATGCAAATGAATTTCATTATTTTATGCATACAGGTCACAATCATCTCTCTCTCGTGTCAGATGGTGCCCATAACTGCTGTGGGCCCCTTCACAAGAGTTCCGCATTTTTCCTCGATCCCAAGCCAACATTAAGCTTTTGCCATAACTCTTTTCAGTTCACATCCTTATTCCATCTGCCAAAGCGGTCACAATACATAAAGTTACATTAAATGTATTAATCACAATCTGGTCAGTTGGGGACCATTGTCCTTTTTGGCCAATTGTCATTTTGATAATAATATATATCTTTATTTCAACACGGTAAAATATGTTCAACAATATACCTTGATCGTCCACATGTCCGTGTGGGCTCATTAAAAATAAGCAAATAGAATATTACAATATAACCATTCACAAAAGATTATGACAACAATGAAATATACATACATGATGGAACTATAAAAAATAGAAATTAAATGCAAACATTATTGTAAAAGACATTTCTTCCCAGTGTTAACAAAATATATAAACAAAGGGCGAGAGATAAGAGGAAGGCGGATGAGGAGCAAGTTATTAACGAATAGAAGTGAAATGAACGAGGAACGGGACATAGAGAAGGGGGGGGGAGGGGTGCTGGTGCATGTATAGATGTCAGCGGTGGTCATCCCTCTCTCCCCCCTCTTCCACTTTTTCCTCTAGTTTCCACCCCGTCCCCATCTCCTTTTCACCCCGTCCCCAATAGATAACTAATTCCTGCATTGCCAATCACAATTCTAGAATTGCACACATACATCACCACACAGGATAAAAACTTTGTAGTACTCTATTTGCCATAACCTAAACTCCATCACTCCTCCTCCACTTTCTCTTTCTCTCTCTCTTCCTCTCTCCTCTTCTGCTCTCTGGCTTCTCCTCTCTCGTGCTTTCTCTCTCCTCGCTCTCATCTCTCACTCAGATTCTCTTTTCTCTGGCTCTCACGTGACTCATTGATTTAAAATATATTATTAAATATGACATGACTATTAAAGGTGTTATTGAACATAGCTAGAAGGTAAATAAAAGACGATTACATGATTATTATAAAGCCGTCCGGTTTCACTGTACAAATAAGAAAAAGTTGTTAGGATTTAAATTGCACGCATTTTTCTTTACATTTCATTCAACAAATTCAATACGTTAGAACCTATAACAGAAAAACTACGCATCATGTATGAGTCATTGGTTTAACATTTTAACGGGATTCTATTTCTGTATGTAATGAGTATCCTTTGCGTGAATCTTTACCAGAGATAACTGGGTGCTTGTTTGTTCATAATTTTGTCATTTTGGACCATTGTCATTTGGCCATTGTCATTTGGTCCATCGTCTTTGTCCATGTATTTGGGACCATTGTCATTTTGGTCATGTCATTTTGGTCCAGTTCATTTGCGTCATGGTCATTTTGGTCATGTCATTTGGTTCCATTGTCATTGCCGTCCATGTCATTGGTCATGGTGTTTGGTCCATATATTTGGTATATTCATTTGGTAACTTATCATTGGTCTATTATCATTGGTACATTATCTTTGGTCCATTGCCATGTTGGTCCATTGTCATTTTGGTCCATATATTGTGGTCCAGGTCATTTTGGGACATTGGCCATTTGTGCCATTATTAATTTGGTCCATTGCCATTTGGTCATTGTATTTTGGTCCATTGTCATTTTGGTCATTATTCATGAATATAAAGGAGGTGACAAATACGCAATGAATGTTATTAGTTTATGATTGTTTGTGCCCCATAAAAGTCACAAAAACACATACAAGGAATAAGTCTGTGTTAATCACACTCTGGTTACCCACTCCATTCTGTATTAACCACTAAGTCACTGGATCGGTTGTTGTAGACACCTACGAGAACGTTTGGAAGATTTATGGATAACAGGGCAAAGAAACCGCAACCTTGTTTTGAACCTGCCTGCTATCGTAATCGTTTTCCACATAGAAAACCATGCTTGACTTTCTGTCATGCACGACAGAAAAATACTAAATCATCATCTTATATCAAAGCGGACGTATTCGGCTTATTCACTTCAGTAATAATTAATACATGGGAAGCATTCCAAATAGGTAAAAAACCTAGGTTCGAGGAAAATTGGGGCGCTTCTTCTGGAAATCTATGTCTCTTTCGAGGCGGTGTGGTCTAGCGGAAAAGTGTAGGACTCGTGATCAATAGAACGTGAAAATCGGATTACGAGCCCCACTATGGTCAACGTGTTTGTGTCCCTGGGCTAAGGGACTCTTAGTCTCAATTGCCTCGTCACCCAGCGAAATTCGGGTAGTTGCTAGGTTGGAATATTACAATCTAAAACTGCTGAGGCTTGTGCGCTGCAAGGCATGTCTTCGAGGAAGCCACCTAAATGAAGCGAAATGATTGTGACGATTTCTGAACGGCGGCCGTAATAATAATTGTCATCCGCGCTTTGAGCCTGTTGGGATTAAGCGCAATATAAAAAAAACTGGTTATTAATTACTTCACAAAAACATGGAGGTGGTATTATTTTTCTTGCAAATTCGGGTTCGAACACATTTGGAATAGGTTCTTGGTTGTGTCAAAATTTATGATAATTTTTTAACCCACATATAAATTACATTTTCCCACCACAGAGCTGGTAGCAGATTCTCTCAAGAAGGGTGAACCGTACCTGGGGGGTACTACGAACATGTGACACTCTATTTCAAGCGGACTCGTAGGCTTCACGTCACTGTCGGCCAGAAAGCCGCTCCGAGCAAGTAGTAACATTACTCAACGGGACTTATATACATGCGTTGAGCTGTGATAGGAGAGAAGTTTGATGTGTACAAGGTGCGGGCTCATTTGAATAGAAATCAAACCTGTCTGTGATCCTCTCTTGCTGTATTTTAAGTGTAAAGACTGGTTTATATTCTCGAATAACACTGAGCTGGTACATCAATTCTCGAATACAAGTAATGATCTGGTTGAAGGTGCACCAAACATCACATTATAATAGTGGACATTGGTTAAAATATTTACTAAGTCTCCAGGGTAGACATGGAGGAATATTTACTGATAATAATGAATGGCTTTGAGTATGATACAAGAATCTATGCACAAGCTAAAAAATATGAACGAGTCGAGAAGAGTGCAATATTTTTATAGCGAGTGCGAGTGCAATATATTCTTGTATTAATTTTAAAAAATTGTAAGTTGTATTTTGTATTTTTCTATTATTATTTAAATATTCAGGCTGCATCAAACAAAACCTGCGGACAGTGTTTTAGTCAACTGCAAGCTTATCAACATGATCAAAAACCCCGTTAGACTGGTTCCATTTCTAAAAAAGTGCTTCCTACAACACGACGAAGACCTTTTGAGTAAAAGCATGAGTTTTATGATGTTTTAGATGCAAATGTTATGCTAATCCAAATTTTCTGTCCCCCAAGCTGAAGTGAGAGGAAATGTGCCCTAATAGCATAAATTAAAATGGCCACCATTTTAATGTTTTGTGTAATAACTACAAGATTTAAGGATTGTAATGACTGCATTATTGTGTCTATACAATGTTTTCCCAGGGCAAGGAATACAATTAGATCATTAGTTATTAAATTAGGTCAACTTAGATGTCAACTTAGGTCAAATTGTATAAATGAAAAATGGGATGCCATTTTGACCATTTTGGAATAACAAGATTCAAGGGCTGTACTTCATCTTGTGTCTATACATATGTTTTCAGGTCCAGAATTAAATTAGTCATAGTATGGTAATGCCGCCAGAGTTGGGGTTTTTACAAAATGTGGGTGGCGTTACATTTCACAAATATTTGTAACTTTTATTGTATCATAAGAACCAAGTAGGTATTCAGCGGATTTTATTTCTTTTTTAGGAAATTTATCTAGGACTTTTCAAAATGAGTAGCAAGTTCAAGCGTGATGCTAATTTTTACTTTTGAGGGTGTCGTAATTTTAGTCAGTCGAGGTCAGAGAAGGTGGGCCTATGGATGAGGCATTGTGTAAAGTTTAGGTTATTTGATATCGGGCTTTGGCACCTTTTTTTTTTTGTTTATATATTTGAAACCCTGCATGTATTAAGATAAATAAGACTCATTTGTTTGTTATTGATGTGGCATTCATTTGACTCATACAGCGTTTAAGCTATTGATGTTAATGAAGGTAATAAATAGACGCCACAAAATGTGTCTTTGTACTCACAAATCACTTTTCACACTATATGACACTTGCGGCACCTGTTATCCACATACAAGTTGCATATTGTCTTCCTTACATTTTAGCTTACAACAATATATAGTTTTATAGGTATCTCAAAAACAATGGATTGACTGTACTCTCATTTAGTGTGAAAACGTATTAATATTGGTAGTTTCAAGCATGTAAAGCACATTTTGCCTCCAACTTATGGCGCATGCCTTTATAGCATTAGGTCGTGTTGACAGTTAATTTGCATATAAATTCAAAATGGCCATCATTTTAAATTTATGCACATAATTGTCAATATATGCATAATACCTTAATGATGATAGAGTTGTGTTCTCGGACCTGAAAATGCAAAACATATGTATTAGACACAAGAATGAGTCTTTACAAACCGTAAATCTTGAGTTATGTACCAAAAATGTTTAAAATGGGCGGCCATTTTGAATTGATGCAAATAGGCACATTCCCTAAAAAATTAGCGTTGGGACCGGAAGAGATTGGATCACCATAAAATTTCCATATAGAAAACTATTTCAATTGCTTTACTCAAAAGGCGGTCTCGACCACAAGGGTCGCCTCTGGTTGCGCGATCACTTGTTTATGATGAAGTTTGGCAAATACTGATTAGAAAGAGACCCCAATGCACTGGATGGGGGTGAGAAGTGTAACAAAGGTCACATGGGTCACAACACCCCCCCCCTTCCCCCTCCCCAACACCACCAACTTGCCCTCCCAACACCCCACCCTGCCCCCTCCCCAACACCCACCCTGCCCCCCCCCTCCCCAAAACCCCACCCTGCCCCTCACAACACCCACCCTGCCCCCTCCCCAACACACCACCTGCCCTCCCCAAACACCCCACCCTGCCCCCTCACCAACACCCCACCCGCCCCTCCCCAAAACTTCCCTGCCCCTCCATATGATTTCACACACAAGATGTATGGTTTAGTGCAGTTTTATGTAGCAGAGGAATTTCGCATATCTGATGTACCCTTTAGTGATCGCAATACGCATATTAATTAGCTCATTTGCATACCGACGCGCATGGTATCCCATGAACTTTAAAATAGACAAAGAAGATGCGCACCATAAGGGTTTTCGCTGTTTGTGCCGTGAAGGAACTTTTGCATTATCCGATGTAGCCGTTATAAATAATATAGAATTATGCTGAGTTTGCAATATTAATGAGTTCATTTGCATATGTAACTTGTTCGAAATATGCCCAACATCTAATCAGGCCAAGAACTCTTTAGCCCGCTTCCTTTCCACCAAGTTACATCATTATACGCCTTACGGAACTCCAGATAACTTGCACACAATCCTTGCTGGAAAAGGTTATCATTTTGACCGGTCAATATAAGCTAATTAATATTCATGAATATGCAAATAATGCAGCCAAAAGCTACACATGATATTCTGGCACCTCACTCTATCACCCTACCAAGTATGAAGTAAATCAGGCTTAGCGTTTAGCCAGCAGAGCATTTAAAAAAGGTTAACCGAAATGTCTGAAAAATATGCAAATAAGCTAATTAAAATACATGAATATGCAAATAATGCAGCCAAAAGCTACACATAATATTGCGGCACCTCACTCTATCATCCTATCAAGTTTGAAGTAAATCGGGGATAGCGTTAAGCCTACAGAGCATTTAAAAAAGGTTAACCGAACATACGGACGGACATACGGACATACATACGGACACACAGAATTTGGACTAGTATGTGCCTCCATGAACATTCGTTCAGGCGACACAAAAATGCCTTCGACTAGTTTCTTTTTGAGAAATGGAACCAGTCTAAGTACCAGTCTGAACGATAGTGCTTCATCATAGTCATTGATGCCATTCCAAAATGCCCGGATGCAATACAATATTCAAAAGAATATTGTATTGCATCCGTGGACTTTTACCAAAACTATAAAATACAAAAATTTCTTTGCACCACTCGGAAGCCTGATATGAATAATAATTATTAATCTTTCCCTGATGTTCCTTGTCTACCTGGAGAACTATAGTTAAAATTTCAATTCAGTGTGAATATCGTATATGAAGAGGATGTATAGTGTTCTTCCCATAATGCATTTCTTCAAATACAATTTTTGCCCTTGTTGTCACATGAGCTTATAGTGACAAAAAGAGCTGAAATTGCAAGATTGGGGTGAGTTCTGTTCATTTAGGTACTTTTTGTCACTATAAACTCATGTTAAAACATGTGCAAAATTTGTATTGGAAGAAACACATTTTGGGAAGGACACTATACCTCCACTAGAAAAGCGATTGACACCTCTCAGACTTAAAGGTGCATTTCGTGATTCCAGCACCTTCTGTTCCTTGTTCACTAGATATCCTTGACGAACGCGTATTCACAATTTTTTGGTTGATCCCGATCTTGCGGTTTTGTGCGAGCAAATGCATGTTTCCCTAAGGTCCCATAGGCCACTATGCTATAATATCTGTCCGTTAACGGTTCAGATGATATAAAATCTCATTTTTTTTTAGGTTAGTCGGGGGACAAAGCTGTGGATCACAAAATTCCCCTTAAATATCTGTAGATTAACCCTATCACAACCAAAACTCACTAAAACTCACTGAGCTGAGGTGAGAAAATGCACTAAGTCCAAAAAGATGTGATGACGTCATTGTACGAACACACATGGGCATGAAATCGCTGGCTGAGCCACCGCACCCCGTGGCTTGCCATCACTGCTCATGCAAAGCTTTAACAATCGCGTCTATTTGAACATTATTACCGTCCCGCACCTTACAATAGGCTTCATTATGCAGTACGCAATCACCACGTATGAAAAGCGAACGCCAATAGGCAAAATTTACGATGATGTTATGATCTTTGACTCCGCCCAGCCTGTGTTAAATGAACAAAAAAGGCTTGCAGATTACTTATATAGAGGCACTTGCGAATCGGACAAATTCAGAAAATTGGTCAATTGTAGAAATTGTTTTATGCTAGGTTCAGTTAGAACAACCTTGAACTACTTAAGAAATATTGTATTGTGGCCAGGAAGTTAAAATTGGTGACACGGTGCTACTTCAAAGTTGTTGTTCGTAAAATTTGCATGAAAACAAAAACACTTTTTCTTTGTTTTTTCAAATTATACCTATATAATATTTTCAAATTCTTAAGATGTGTGTTTCCTTTAGGATTGCAACAACATCTTGCAACAACATCTTACTTATTGCAATCAGTTGAGTGGTTCGTCTAATTTTTTAACATTTCAAATGGTAAACTCCTATTGCCTGCTGCAACTGTCAGTCAATGTGGCGAAGTATTAATTGAAAATGGTCAAAAGATGGCGCTGCATGTTATGAACATCTGTAACACTTGTGCATGGGACTGGTGTGCTTAGGTACTAGTGTTTGGTGGGCTAAAATGAGTATAAAAGTCAAGGTTTTTATGTATTAAGAATAGGAATTTTGTGGGATCACATGATCATATTAAGGTGAAATCAGGGCACAGAAAATGGTAGGAACTTGGGAGCAATGCTCCTAGAAAATCTTGAGAAATGGGAGCAAATTAATTGGAATGACTCGTAAAATGCAAGTTTAAAACGAAAACCAAATAATTTTACCATATTTTATGCAATTGTCTCTTCTTGTGGTTGAATGCACAAATTATAGTCAGGATCAGAATTCGCTGTAGAAGTGCCACGTAATAGGATTGTTACCCCAGCAATCGGTCCAAACAAATCACAAGGCTTAGAGCACAGGGAATTCAAACCTTTCATTGTATAACATGTGTCCCGTGCCCTGTGATTTGTTTGGACTGATTGCTGGGGTAACGAATCCTATTATGTGGCACTTCTACAGCGAATTAGGTGACCAATTATTTACACGTTTGTCAAGGTTTGTTAATCAGCGCAGCAAGGACCGTGAGTGGTGTGAATGTGTAATATGAGCAGGGCATGTTTGAACAGAATATGATTTAAAATGTTATGAACAATTTTAAATCGGGTTTTCGACTCATAGACACAATAATTCACTTAAAAGTGCAACGAGAGATTTCACATATCAGGTGTCCATAAAAAATAGAAAGTACTGATTTTTGCCCTGGTGTAAAGCTTTCCATCAAAATATCCCCATCTGAAAGGATTAAGCTGATAAATGTTTCTTTGGTACAAAAATTATGAAATTTCTAATTTCGTATAGGAGCAAATACGAAATTCAGCCTATGTTTTATATGGAAATATAAGCAAATCAAAAACAATTTTTTTCTCTCTTTTAAGACATTTCTGAAGCCAAATACAAAGTAAGAAATCTAATGAGTGCGTAATCTATATAAAATTACTATTATGACACAATATGTGGGTGCTTCAAAAATCTCTCGTTGCACCATTAAGTAAACATTTTTGTTTCAATAAGCTTTGACTGTTCACAGATTGTTATTAACGGACAACATTTGTTTTGCACCGTCAAATTACGTCAGACGCGCAATTGGTCGTCTTATTCTGTATAGTGCATTGTCATATCCACTGGACCTTACATGCCCTCAAATTTTTGACTGTTTATAGTAAATTTAAGAAAATCAGGGCTCCAGATTGAAGAAAGTACCCTAATTTTCAAATGGAAGTGACTATTCGCCAGACTAGTCCGGCGAATACTGTTGTGAAATCTATTTACCGGACAAACTTATGCGGGCGCTATTATATAGTATATCTATCATATCACAATAGTATTATCGGTTTATTCCGTAAAGCTTATGTAGGATTAAAATCAATCACCACCCACATCCTCCCTCGCTAGTGTAGTGGATAAGAGCATCGATTTATAATGCAGGTATCACAGGTTCGAATCCAACCATGGCCTTTTTCAAATAAATGTATTTCAATATTATTTTAGAGTAAAGAGAAATATTACTAAGTCCAGTTTGTCCGGTAAATAGATTTCACAACAGTAATTCGCCAGACTAGTCCGTCGAATAGCGTTTGCCTTTTCAAATATAAAAAAATTTTGAAAAAGTTACCTATTTCTTTACCAAAATTGCCAAAAATAATGGGGTCATAGTTATTCATATACCAGGAAGCTGAAAATTAGACCTATATTGGCAGCACAACCCCTATATAGTAATTTTTATTGAGTACTCGCAGGATTAACCCAAGATTAAGCTCCCATGTAAATCTACCTATAATATGACAATTTATTTCTATTATGTTTGTATTATATAGGTGGAGACCATAGGTGATGCCTACATGGTGTCCAGTGGGCTACCACGACGTAATGGCAAACAGCACGCTCCACAGATAGCCCGGATGTCATTGGCAATGGTGGAAGCTGTCAAGACATTTCGCATCAGGCACATGCCGGACAGGCCATGTCAAATCAGAATTGGTATCAATTCTGGTAGGTCATATTAAAGGAATATGTAATCATTTACCAGAGGGTGTTTGAAACCAATCCCATAATGCATTGCAATGTGCCTATACTCTACTGTACTTAACACATGTCAGTGCTTGTGCTTAAAAAGTGTTTAAGAAGTTTAGTAATCACTGCACATGATCATGAAAACAATTCCTTAGTACTAGTCTTTTGTAAGTGAGTGTAAAAGCCAGGATTTTATGTGTAAAGAATAGGATTTTTGTGGGGTCACATGACCCCATTGAGGTGAAATTTCTCAAAACTGGTGCATTGTGGGATGGACTTAGAACATCCTCTGATCATTTACTGTGTTTTTTTGTCAGATACATTAGCGGTATTAATCAAAAATTTTTCATGATTTTTGGTAGTTTTGAAGTTTTGTGTATCTCAAAGTTTCAATAGCTGGTTTTGTCATAATATTTTGGCAGGATTATTTTTGTCGCTGCTTCATGCCCAATTATGATCCGTTTCTTAAAGTGGATTGAACTTTGTGATAGATCGCATAATCATATGTGACCACTCCAACAAACCCAGAACATTCGGCAGTGACAAAGCCACATTTTTGCAATAAGGAGTTGTGATACCGTCACTCACATAGAAATCAATATATAGGTTCAGAACCTTATTTGTTATTGCCTCGCTATTCAATTCCCCTTGGAACCAAAAAGTGGCAGACAACTGTCCACATAGAGCTCAGGTCACTTTTAGCATTGCGTCTTTTGTCTACTTCAAGCATTAATGCTTAAATGCCTCATATGTGAGATAACAGCATTTTTTTTGTCCAGACTTAAAATCCATCACTTGACTAGTGTGATTAGTCCTATATAAGCAAACTAAGTCCCCACTTGCTTTTTGGTTGGGTCGCTAGAGTGTCGGGTCTTAGCGACCCGACTATATAAACCACTGCGCTCAAAATTGCGACGGAGTCTCTTCTATAATAAATATCTGAAAGGGGTCTTTCATTAAATGTTTTTTCTTTTAATGAAAATGATCTATGTACTAAGTAATTTTTGGAGTTTTAGTGTTGGGTGTGGTAATATCGATGCACTTTAGAACAAAGAATAACATCATTGCAGGTTTTAAATGGCCTTAAAAAGCATTTCTTTGATTTTAGTCTCTGCCAAGACTGGCTGGGAAATGGGAGTTTGGTTAAAACGTTGCAGGGATAGATAAAGGGTGAGTAACGAATAGGAGAGTTATAAGTAAGAAAATGATCAGGCCACGTAGAGTTAAACTACGGTGAGCAAGAGGTAGGCCTATATGACAAGGTTGAAAGGCAAAAAATTGGAAGGGATATTATTTAAGACGAACATTTAGGTAACATCTTTATTTGAAATGACAGGAAGCTGTAACCTACATTATATTCAAGCTTATAACTTGGGGATTCCTTCTAAACACATCTTGCGCCCAATTGGGCGTTTTTTCTATTTTCTTTATTTGAAATGACAGGAGAGATTTACGTACATCAAATTAAAGCTTTTAACTTGGGGATGCAGTTTTTACATATTTTTCGCCCAATTGGGCGCCTTTTCTATTTTCTTTATTTGAAATGACAGGAAGGTGTAACCTACGTTAAATTAAAGCTTATAACTTGGATACTAAGTTTTAACACATTTTGCGCCCAATTGG
>JAMKCH010008375.1:0-31051 GCA_023653785.1 Ophioderma brevispina
TTCCTTCCGTTCCTTCCTTCTTCGTTCTTTCTTTGTTAAATTGCTTGCAACGTTGTTCGGCATAACGATCACATGCAGAGAACACACATCATTGCAAATTTTCTCTAAACACACTAAGTACGAAGTCCTAAATCGGATTTCGTCCCCGAATTCTTTCGTTCCCGTTAACTGCATTTGCAAAGTGGGATTCGCCTGGCACCTGAGCCGAGTGAAATAAATAAAATAATAAATAAATAAATAAATATATAATAAATACAAAATCTATAAAATTTATGCGGGATATCTTTTCCAAGCTACAATCTTGTTCATAAGTCTTTGGAACACTTGTTAATTTGGCAAGCTGTGCAAGAGAGATAGGCTTGAAAGCATGTAACTATAACTTAACTTTCTAACTTTCTTGCCCCCTCCCCGTCCCCTCGCGCAATCAGTGTTGAAAATAATAAGCAGCGAGCATTGCTCAAGTGTGTCGGGCTCATGCAACATTGAATTTAGGGGGCTTGGAACCCAAATCTGCAAAAGTGTTCTCACAATTAACGACCAAGATTGTATTTTTTTACTGATACTAAAAAGCACTTCCACACCTTACGCTAAACATTGCCTTTACAATGACGAATCAGCAATTGTCGAACTCCTTCCACTACATTCCATATGTCCATGTGAGTGTATCGTTGGTCTCGAAGACCGTTGCTATCTCACACGGTACACGGACCCGTTATTTTGGAGACGCTACTTAAGGCAAGATTCCCGCAGTTTAGGCGCAAAGTAATTGCATTCGGAGGAAAAGCTTTCCCCTACGGACCATGTAGCACTCAAAATATCTTAGCCGTAACGTAAGATTCACATTTTAATAAACAACACCTCACACGGAACATTTGATAAGCCACCGGGAAGACATTCTTTTATAAAGCGCGAGGATTAGCCGTATTGATCGATCAATATCATCTTATTGATCCTGGGATCACAGTTTTAATTTATTCATTGTCCCACTAAAATTTTATAGGCCAACAGAAAAAAAATATCGACACTTGGGTTCGTCTGAAGACTGACAATATGGCATTGAGTACCATTACGGTATTATACATTGCGTGTGTGTTTTAAGTACAATCCACAAGGAAAGGTTATTGTTATTTTTAGATATAAAAGACTTGAACGGAACAATTTTATAACCCGTGAGCAAGTTAATCGTTCCCTCCTACGCAATATCTTCCTCGTGAAACTGGGAATCCTGCCCGCCTAATTAACGATTTCCCGTGTGATATGCATCAAGACCATGTGTAAAAAGCCACAATGTACAAACAACATACCTGTTTTTTCGAATGCTTAAAAGTGAACAGTCAGAGATCTTGTAATTGATGTTTACGCCTGTGTCCAGCTCATTTTCATAGGCAGGTGATTGAGAAGGCAGCGATTAGGCAGATTAGTAAGTACTAAGTGACTTTGGATAGTCTCAATGAAAATCAGTCTAAAAAACCAACATAGTACTGATTCCGCAATTATTGTAGGTTAAAAACGACATCGACCTCGCCCTTGATAACAATCAGCTGTCTTCTTAGTCATTTTTGACCTATCTGCTGCTTTGATCCCTTGATCATGGTACCACTTTCCATCAGTTGGACATGACTTTTGGTATCAAAGGCACAGCACTTGACTGGGTCAAATCACATATGACTGGTCGGACTTTTCATGTCAGCATTTTTGGCTCGAAATTCTGATGCCTACATCCTTCTTGGTGTCCCTCAAGATCGGATCGTCGGTCCCTAAGGTTTCACAATATATGTGGTGTGCGGTCTAAAACGACTTTCGTGCACGTCTTGTAAAAATCAGTCATATTTTCCGTTATCTGAATGCTAGAGAAACCAATTTTGGTTTGGTGAAATAAACCAGATGAACAAATGTAATAATTTTCCAATATTGTCTAAGTTGGCGACAATAAGCAGTAAATGGAAAAAATATATGGTCATTTTTAAAAAAATTAAAAAATCAAGAAAAAAACATAACCAAGTCATGTATTTGGTGATATATCCCTATATTTAGTTACTAAAATCAAATGTACGAAATATTCTCCACCAAATGCAAAAAAAAAACCGCATAGTGATATGATATGTAATTTTCCCGTAATTAAGTTTTTTGAAAACATCATTCAGAACATAAAAAAAAAAACAAATTTTATGGAAATTGTGCTATTGTTCAAAAACTAGAAATGTAAAATTTTGTAAACATCATCAGAAAAGCCTTTGGACTCTTCTGATCTGATGTCTATCACAAAACGCAATGTACTACTTTTTTTTTTTCCATGGGTTTCAGTGATCTCGGACATTTCATCTACAGAGCCTAATTATTACTACAAATCTTTGTTGCTACCCCTCTACATACAATATGTCTACACGCTATGGCAATCATTGTGAAACTATAGACAAAAACGGTGGAATCTGATGCAGAGACCTCCATGTTCGGGTGAAATCGGACGCCAATATCAGTTTGAGACTCCAGCGGATGACGGGTACACAAAATTATCTTTTTTGAAAAACTTGTAGAAAGGACGGAAAATTCTCAAAGCATAATAATGGTTGCAATCCCAACTTTAATATCCAAACAACACAACTTTAACCTCCGGACAGGCACACAGGCAGTGACTGGTTGATGTCTTCTGCAATCCTTGCCGGCAGTGGCGTATATTTCTTTTTGACATTGGGGGGGATGGGGTTGATGAAAATTTATGAATGAAATGGGGTTTGCTGAAAAGATCCATTACTAGCACATGTGCGCGCGAAGCGCGCTAAAAAAATTGCCATTTAGAAGCTAAAATCATGAAATATAATTGTAATTAGAACAAAATGCGCGCGAAGCGCGCTGAAAATTACCATTTTAAAACTATTATGGTAAAATTTGAGGTTATTTTGGGTCAAAAACACATGAATGGGCATCAACATTGGGGGGGATGATCGTATTGACCATCCCCCCTCATCAAAATATTGGGGGGGGGATATATCCCCCCCATCCCCCCGGGATTTACGCCTATGCTTGCCGGCGACACAAGAATGTTATAAATTGAACCCAAATGCCAAAGCCATGACAAATCCAGCTGTGTATTTTCACTTCCAGCTGTGTAATTTCACTTTGCTTAATTCTATTTTTCTCATTTGCATAAATGATATCCGCTAAACTTAACCGCCAAAAGACGTCATTTCTTCTGCGGGCACAAGTACTTCAGAAGTAAAGGAATTTGTGTTATTATTGCATTTCAATGGGAATAACAAAATCATCCAAATCATTAACGCTGCTTGATTAACCGAAAAGAATGGAACCCTTCTCTTTGATGAAAATTACCGAGCATCTAATAAGAATATACCTCTTATTCTTGTTTTCCCCCAACAAGATTTTTTTACATTCAAATATTTCAGTATATCATATCAGTATCTTCATCATTTCACTTCAATTCCACGCTGTTTATTTGTATAGGAATAAATATAAAATAGCTTTAACTGAACTTATTTCAAATTCTGGCAGTTGCTGGGAGTCAAATGATGACTTATTCATCTTTTTTATCAATACGGTGCTGAAGGAGTGTTATATAAATGCAGTTGTGATATCCAGTATATGCCGTAGAGCCAAAACGGTGTCACAATAGATGTGTCTTGCACCTGTATCTGTATCTGCTTCTCATCTTTTCGGCATCATGATGTCTTGGTAATGACTGGCGTCAAAATGTGCAATAATGGGTTCCGCAAGTCAATGCTTCATGGTAACCGGGAGCTAGCACACATTGTAACACATATCAAGTTACAAAAGGTTTGAGTGATTAATATGTTACAGCTGATAGAAACCTCCCGAAACGCGATCTAAGTAGCATAGTGGTGCCTTAAGGAGAGGGGGCCAAGACAAGATTGTACAGGGGTCCAATCTTAATTGATCCAATCTGTTGAAAAGCACACAACTTTATGTGTCTAACCATAAGGATTACAGAAAGGTATATTTGTAAAAAAAAAAAAAAAAAAAAAAAAAAAAAAATTATGTACACCCTAAAGTTCCAGAGTTATAGGGTTACTAACACAGCAAAAATCAATAATAAGGGTCAATTTCAGTTGTAAAGGGGTCCAATTTGAAAGTTGCTCCGATTGGATAAAAGAATGGTGCATAGTTATTGGTGGAGTTCATAGAATTAAAATAAGGAATAGTTTTTATCTGTTCTTAAAGTGCTTAGTTTCCGATTGGATGGTAGGGTGCACAGAAGGTCACTCCATTGCATCAATTGGGTTGATCTTGTTTCCCCATCTTTGTTAAGCAAAGCATTTGAGACCACTCAAAATATTCCTTATTTAATTCCTATGAGCTCCACCAATTAATTTGCACCATTTTTTATCCAAAAATCGGAAGCAGCAACTTTCAAATTTGACCCCCCTGTACAACTGAAATGATTTTGCTGTTGTTAGCCTATAACTCTCTAACTTTAGGCTGTAAAGATTACAAACTATACCTTCTGAATCCTATGGCTTAACATTATACTGGTGTGCTTTTCAACATGATTTGATCAATTTTTAAAGATTTGGGACCCCTGTACAATCTTTGTCTTGGCCCCCTCTCTTAAGGCCCACTTGGCGGCACTTAGAATCGCGTGTCAGGGGTTCCTGTCAGGTCGTGTTTTACATTTATTTAATTCACTCAAACCTTTGGTACTTCAGATGTGTTACAAATATGTGTGAAGCTCCAGGGCATTGGGCTCACATTCTCAAAAAAAAATAAAGCTTCACGGTGGATTTTCATACAATTTTCGAGAATTAGCCAATTTAATGTTAAAATACTAGTGGTAAAGTAACAGACTCATTGTGAACCCAATAGGAATAAAGTAGTACTGTAACGGGATTTCCCTCTTCACACGCAAATCATCATGGTATTTTAAAAAAGTGTTGAGGTAACTTATAATAGGTCATGAGCCCATAAACCGAAAACCTGCACCACCCCCCCCCCCGGATTTTGGAGACCAAAATTTGGAAACCTCTATACATGGAGCTATCAAAATCAGGTGGTGTCTGCAAAAAAATCCCCATCCTGGGTAAAAGAGTGAGGGCGCTTTTTCAAAATGGCGGCAAAATATTCCACTTGATGCCCTTTTTTGACATATATCTTAATTTTTGATCCCAATTCATGCACTTCTATGGACTATTAGTCGCACCAAAAAAACAAACCCAAGGAAATAGTGAAACACCTTGTGCTGCTTAACCTGACTTAGAGGGCGAGATATTTCAAAATGGCCACCGAAACAATGAAACCCCATGTATTTAAACACCTGATGCCTCTCTTAAGGCAAAATGCAGGTGTCACCTCATTATTATCCGTTGTCATGGACCTGTGGATTAGTTTGAGGTACAAAGTAAACACTTAAAAATGAAGAGTTTAGCCTTTCAAGCGTGTATGATAGAGGGCGCTTTATGTAAAAAAAAATTGTTATGACTTAATATACAAATAGACCACAACCACAGCCTCCTAATCACTGATCACCTTAAAACCGCATAACCATGATTTCTTAAGTCTTGATGTGTTGACGGATGGTTACTAAGTGAGCAACAAGCTTCATACTACGCCTGCCTGCGAGAGCTTCAGGCAAAGGAGTGTACGCGTAGCGACGCCAACCAAAAACGCGTCCGCCTAAGTTGTTTGTGTACGAAATTACTAAACGTACTTCAAAACAACAAGTGCTTGGTTGTCGGTCTTATGGCTCAGGGATTTGAAATGCCACGGGGGGGGGGAAGCATGCTCTTGCCTTTCCTGTTCGGCATATGTGCCGGCGACCGGCCTGAGAGTGCGGGAGCAGTCGTTTTGGTCTGGAAAGGACAATTTGGAAATTGGCGACATAAGATTGCAGATGTCAAATGGAGACTCAAAAAGGGCCCTTAGATGGGCTCACCCCTTATTGTGAGGGAAACCATTCAGCGCGCAAGTACATCCGGGGCACACGGTCTATGCTTTCCGTCTGCGCGGCCATGCCAGGCGTCACCTTTGAGTGACTGGTCTAGAATGCCCTGGAGCCACTGTGAATAGTCCTGTTTACTTAGGAGGTCACCTTGGACTGCACTCTCTATTAATGGCCCACATCGGAAGCATCGGTAGCTAGGGACGGGAAAGGGAAGGGGGCGCATGCCCCGGACACCACCTCAGGGGGGCAGTGATGAAATGATGTTTGGACAAATAAAAAAGAAAAAAAATACTGATTGTCTGTGATTTTTGTTATTGTCACAGGCCAGTAGAGTCATCCGCCGTAAGATAATGAGATAACCGGTCTCTCCGAAGGTCTCAAACATACTAAACTGCAGAGGTCCGGGGCTCGTCACCTTACACCCCGCCAGACGCATAATAGTTAATCTGCTAGATTAATGAGAGATATTACTGAGATCTCTCCGAAAGGCACCAAACATGCTTTTAACGCAGAGTTTCAACGGGCTCCGAACCCTGGACCCCGCCAGGGGCAGTGAGTTATAAGCTCATCGGTCATGATTGGGAGGATAAACCGCGAGCTCTCCGGATGCGCTGAAACACATGATAAAACCCTAAGAGATTTCTGGGGGGCTCCGCCCCTGGACCCCCGAACGTTCAGCATAGTCAGATAAGGACATAACCCCTCTCCAAAAGCAATCGAATGTTTAACATCAAGAAGCTTCGGGGGGGCTCTTCTCCTGAACCCCCAATGGGCTTTACCCCTTACCCTGTATGCCACGCATGCCCTGAGTTCGACGGCGATTGCCCTGTGCTGCTCATGGGGTGTAGGCCTTGACCCTGTGATGGGAGGGGTCAGCCCGAAGCTTGGGGTGGACCAGCGGGGGTCTTCCTGCCGGTTGTAGCGGGGGGGTGTCTTCGGCCAGCCCCTGCGGACAACTTATACATGCAGCAGCGTTAGCATGCAGGCGCATGCTGCCACGTTATCTTGGTGGGGCCCCCTGTGTTTGGGACAGAGGCTGGCTGCTGACTGCCTTAGGTCCGGTGTAGGTAGGTAGTTTCTTAGGAAGTCCGTTCTTTGAAATAGTCTCTAGGAGTTTGGGAGAGTTGGCTTGTGGAAAGAACGACTGCTGTCACCCCAAGTGGTCTATCTCTTGGTATTGGACGCAGTCTCGTGGCAACCTCCTCAGAAGGCTTGCAGAACTGGATGGGGTGCATCCTTTGACACCTCTTACCTACACAACCTGTTGCCTTGGCATACTCACTGCTGAATACGCTGCACCAGTATGGAGGTCACAGCGTACATTTCACACAAGATTGATTCGTCTGAATTGATGCAATGCGATTGTTTAAGTGGTTGCCTTTGGCAAACGCCCTGTAGAATACCTTCCCTAAATGTCTGGCATAGCTCAAATGCAAATCTTAGAGGAACCTTCAGACGATCAAGCTCGCAAAAATGTGATGAACCTGGTAGTATAATACCTCACCACCAACACCCTTGAGGATCAGAGATCCACGGAATCACTTTTGCTACCCAATCCATGGCACTGCAGTCGCAGTGTCCCTATCGATCATCTTGGATCAATGACAGATGGTATTAGCAATGGTCATCCTCTAGACTTTGAACCTAAAGCAGTTTGTGGAAAGTCCATCTAGCAAGCCCAAAGGCTGTTGACCTTATAGGAAAGCATGGGTCAACCTCAAACAGACTCAGAACTGGGCGTTCGTTGGTCGTACAAAGAACTTCCATTCACAAGATCGGAGTAGAAAGTAGTAGAGAACCATCACCAAAATGCGATTGTGGAGAGCCACAAAAAAACATTAGCCACATCATTGATGGCCTGTGAGGTTACAAGTACCCAAGAGGAACTTCCAGGGCCTGATCACCTGGATGATGAAACTATCAAATGGTTAAAGACGGTTTTAGGTATCTTCCCAGTGATTTTGAACTTGCACGAACGAACGAACGTGGCCCCTGCTGGTGAACGCGTCTTCCGCTGCGGGCTGGCCTTCGCGTGGGATTTTTTTGTTTGTCGGTTTTTTTTTTTTTTTTGTCTCAGCTGATTGAGATCCAGAATCGGCTGATCAAGGCGACAGTCAGGACCATGGCGCATCTCTTGGTTGCCCAATTTGGTGCATCAATGGCACAGGGACAAGGGCCTGCAGGAATTCAGTGAAGCAGCCAGAATTGTACCCACCTCTGGTGAGATCACATTTGAGAACCAAGGTGTTTGGATACGATAAAGAAAGGAATTTCCAATTTTAATAATCATGGGTATTGTTCAATTGGCGGATCTTTTAAGCAATGCTTTGTTTACTTGGTATACGAGCTTAAAGAAACATGAGGAGGTTTTAGGAAGAAGCGCCCCCCCAATTTTTCTCGAACCTGGATTTTTTACATATTTGGAATGCTGATCAAGTATTTAATCACACCTGAAGTTGATAAGCTGATTAAACAGTTCTTTGGTAATAAGATGATGATTAGTAGTTTCTGTCGTGCACGACAGAAAGTCAAAGCATGATTATCTATGGGGAACGATTACGATAGCAAAAACAAAAAAAGCAAGTTCAAACCAGATGTGCGGTTTTTACTTTTGCAACATGTTGTCTAATAAACTTTGCACAAAAACGTTCTCGGTAAGGTCGTCTACAACCGATCCAGTGAAAATATCTCCTCCTGTCACTTTAAATGCAAGCTCCTTTGATTAGAATTGATCTCTTTCCCCTCCTCTTCTTCATTATAATGTATTAACTGTCTTCTTCTGTATCAGAATTATTCTATTATACTATTATGGCAGACAACTCTTGTGGATCAATTCTCTGGATGGCCACTTGTACTCGGGCACCATCAGTAACTTCCAACCATGATCATCTGGTGGAGGAAATTCTGGCTCTGCCACATTTGCCTGGTACCAAATCAGGCTTGATATTTGGCTCTCTGGATGTGCCTCCTCAACAAATCTTCATACGAGTGGCTCTGGACATCAGTCGATCTTCCAAGCTTGGCTTAGGAAGGCATCGAGATACTTGTAGTTTTGCTTAACATGCTACCTGAGACAGTTTTGTGACAAACTCCCGACCCCCCTGTTAATTTTCGTTACTGAACATCTGATTCCGTAAAATTGGTACCACAGGGTAGGTTAGAGTTTCTTCTTCCATTGGTATCAAAACTAAGCTGCCAATATCCCTTGTGAGTCACTATGACGTCATATGTTGAGCAAAGTATGAAAATACATGTACTGCAATATAGGGTGGAAAATTGATATTTCGCAATTTTAGCGACTTTTCAACTTAGATGTAATTCGCCCCCCCTCCCAGACTCCCTTGTCGCTCCAGGTATTTCCCAATGCAACTCTGTTTCCGCCCGCATTGCTGCCCCCGTTCTCTCTCTCCCCCCCCTTTTAAATCGGGGGTAATTTTTAAAGACATATGTGTGTTCCTGACTAAGAGTGTTGCACCACCGTGTGTGACCAACGATTTTGTTCCCACAACACTGTGAGAGAAATCAGCGCGCGACGCCGACGAGCGCCGACCTGGCACGCTAACAATTTTGGCGAACATTGGAATTTTCCACTAGGTGTGGTCTATGGAAATGGAACAAATTTTTGCTAACGTGCGAACTTTATGAAGTTTCAGTGGGACGTAATGCTAGGCATGTGGATACTCAGTTTGGTTTTTATCAATGGAAAGAGGAGGACCATGCTATCTATGGTACCGGGAAGTGGCCTGATGATGTTTATGTGTTGATGCTGGAGTTGCGTAATTCTCTCCCCAAGGGGGTGGTTGCATTTGGCAGCATTTGAAAAAGCGCCTCACGTTTAACCCAGGTGGGAATTTTGCAGACAAAAACAAAAACTGATTTCAGTTGATTATGGTATAAGCTTCACAAATGGTTGTCTCCAAAAATCCCCGGGGGTGAAGGGGGGGTCATGGTAGCACGTAGTCTATAAGGTTCTCTGCCAAACTGTGTATGCTTATCAGGAAGTGACTCCCTTTGATGGTGCCGATGAAAGCTTTCATTTACGCACGCTGATTGGTCGGAAAGTGTCACATGACTGGACTGTGCTTCAGTGTGGGGGGAATTTGGGCGATCGAGCGGAGACGGACTTCTAGACATGGACGACTTTCACAACGTGACTAGGAATATATTTGACTATTGACGAGATGGGTGAATTACATCGAAATGAAGACAACTTTCAATGAATGATTATGATAGCCGAGTAAATGATATTGGTAAAGCTGTTGATGGAGGAAAAGAGCTTTTCAGCAACCTTCCAGAGAACTGTTGCTTCTTCATGTTTTATGAGGCGATGGAGGACGGTTGGAGATTACGAGTCGAATCACAGGCATTGTGAACTTGTTTACGAATCCAAATTTTCGCCATGATGTGGAGTAGAATCAGCCCATGGGACTTTTCAACATCCATCGAGTGATTCTGTAAATGTCAAGGTTACAACGACGAAACACTATGAGCTCAGGACTTTACTCGGATTGATTCGCTAGTGCACTAAAATTCGCGGTAGCTGGCCAGTAGGGGGTCGGGAGCGAACAAGGGATCTAAGTAAAATTTATATCTTCGCAGCTATGGACAGGATAGCTTGGATGGTCAACAAGAAGACGCATCGACATGGGACGAACTTTTGACATTGTGTGTGATTTTTGTGAGTTTATGATATTGTGTGTATGTTTTGATTGTGTGTTGCTTGCTGGGGGGGGAGAATTTGATGATTGGAAGATGTCCTTTATGGAGGTTGGCTTGGAATTGGTGGAGGGGTCATTGTAGTTTCTCACCATTGGAATGGTGACCTCCCCCCCCTCCCCGAACCAACCCGTCGCCGCGCGCACCTTCCTTATACCGGGAACTCAGCCGCATGCCGCCGTCGTCGTGTCTCCAATTACCTCCACTCTGGGATGCCCGCAACACCACCCTCCCCCCCGCTGCAGCTCCGGTTGGGACAGGTCAGGAGAAATCGAGTAAGTGGAGGTGGTACTGAACAAACGCCTGCGGCGTCAAGGGTTTCAAAAGGGGTTTGAAGTTTTTGAACGTTTGAAATGCAGCCAGGCCGCACAAGATTCTGTAGTAATACATCGCCATATGTTGCGATGGAATGTCAGTAGCAGATGAAAGAAAGTAAAATGTGAACTCAAGTTTTGGTATAATTCATGGATTTTAAAATGTGTTGGGCTTTGTTCCAAAAATGCAGGGGCAACATTTCATCATTCAGGTTCTTGGAATTTGAAATTAAGGTCAATTTTCAGTTCCAAATCATTCCATAATTGTGAGGTTTAGGAGATTCATCTGTTTTGATGCCAATTTTGGTTTGATATTGTTGCAAATTTTTAAGTATAGGAGCCAAGTGTAACCAAATTCACAGGTTGTCATACAGAGAATTTCTGTCAAGTGCGTTACCAATGTTGAGTCTATTTTAGTTGTTGGTATTGTAGAAAGTTGCGATGCTTGTGTTAAGTAAGAAATGCTTGTGCAATCCACACTTCTTTTGAACCTGAGGCTTTGAAGGTGCAAAATTTATTATTCTCAATTAAATTTTGTTATGGTAATTGTAAATAGAGTTGGGATACAGACAGTGTACTTCTGTTGTGATACTGTACAGTTTCCACAGGCTCCCTGTAAATGCATATTTTCATGTTGAGAAGTATTTCATAGTTAACATTGCATTCACAAGACTAGATATGAAGTATGAAGGTCAAAATGCAAGGTACTGCAAGCTTTTACGTGGCAGTGGGTGTAAGGTGTGGGAGTGTGTGAGGATGTTCAGATGTCAAAGCGAAATGTCAAATTTTGGCATTAACTTTGAAAATAACAGTGGTTATAGTATATTCAGAGTCTTTACTACCCCAATTTTGGCATATTTCCAATTTGTTATGGAAAGTCTAGAAGTTCTACTGATAAGATGGTGTGTGAACGATGGTATGAAAGTGGGAAGGGGTTTCAAATAAAAATTTGGTGGTTATATTTTTGTCGGAATTATGCTTGTCGGTTGCTAGAATGCCTGGATGGACACTAGGAGTGTCGGTATTCAGAACTGTAGATCGGTGGTTATTTTAAAAAGCACCTTTTGAAGGGGGGAAGCAATCAAGTGCAGTTTAAGTTTGTATGTTTCAACAGATTTATGAAGAAATATTTGCTTATATGGCTTTACAAAAATACACCCAAATTATAAGGGATATTTTATTTGAAAAATGAGTAAATTTTTAATACAGAATTTTGGTGTGATTAATTTATCACACGTGGTGTGAAGTTCTTTGCTATGGTATCGAGTTAAATGGCCCTGGGGTCTGTACCTGAAGGTGTGTTACATTGAAAAATATGGGCTGATTGCTGAAAGGCATTTTACGGGTTTGAGTTGACATGTGTAATGTCATTTTATGTAGATTGCCATGTACATGTATAACCATTCAGACAGAAATGGAGGGCCATTGATCAATAAATTTATGTTCATGTGTTTAGTAGCTTGTGTTTCTCGTGTTGAGAGTGCGGTGAATGCGAGTTGCAGTTATTTATTGAGTTAATGGGGAGTAGAATTTGAGTGTGCGTGCTAAGGTTTGACAAGTTGATTAATGGGTGCGAGTCGTGGTTATTGTGTGAGTAAGGCAAGTTATGATTATGCGAGTTATAGTTTGACGAGTTGGTGGATGATGGTGTGAAATGTGTGATAGTCTGAGTTGTAGATTGCAGTGACCTGTGGTGTTGAGATCGTGCGCATTAGGGGTGTTGTAGTACCAACGATTTTTGTGGTGTTTTTGTAGGTATTTATAATAAACTCGAGGTAGAGATATAGGCGAGTACAGGTCAGATCTAGATCGTGGAGACGCAAATGCGCGAATAATTATGAGGTGATTGTGTTGGGGAGTTGCAATAACAGCTGTAGGCATGTGGGTAGACGATTCCCAGGCGGCCGGTGTTAGGGCAAAAATCAGCTGTTTTAATTAGGAGTTCAGGTTCTGGCCCGGAGAGGAGAAAATGATGAAGACGAGCCGTGCAAAAATAGTGGGGGAGAGGTTTTGCGCGGTGGTGGTAAAGACCATTTTGGGGTAGTGTGCTGGCAGTTTAATGTGGGAGTGGGCGTTTGTATTGAGTTGTGATTAGGAGTTCTTAGTATCGAGTTAGGGGTGATGCTGGAGTTGGACAGAATTGAGTTGTAGAAAAAAATAGGTAAGAGTTAAGAGACAGTGGAGTTTGTCTTTGTGCGAGTTCAGTTTGATGGGTTCCTGTGTTGAGTCGTGGCGAGTTATGATTCGTTTGTAGCTGAATGTATAAATTGAGTTTGTGCATCTGTGGCTGTGAGTTTGTTGGTGAGTTTGATTGTCATTGTGCAAGTTGTATTGTGGTTGATTATGTTGAGTGTTGGTGTGCATGTAGGAACAAGACAGGTAAAAAAGAAAACTGTTGACTTCGACTTGAGACTGAGACTTTGTGACGACTAAACTGGGAAACTGGAGCTACTTAGGGTTTTCATGTAGACATTAAGGATATGTAAATTAGGAATTTTTGATGTAACCATTAAGAAGAGCGCTCAAAAATAAGAGGCTAACATGTGATTTGATATTCTTAACAAAAATAGTCATTGGTGACAAATCAACATGAGAAATGGTGATTACCGTATAAGATGATGGTGCCCTTTTTTTTTCCCTCCCCAGGTTTTGGAGCTGAGTGTAACTAGCTTTCAAGTAATGAGTGATTATTAGTCTCACGGATGATGGAGACTTCCTCAAATTGGAGAGATTGATAATTGCTGTAATGCATGATTTTAGTGAATTTGGTATCATGATGATGATTGACATGGAGTCCTGGACATAAAAAAAAGAAAGATGATGTATAATAAAGTCGAAAAGTTAAATATGTGCATTGTGTTATCTTCCAGGTAGCAAACGTGGTTTCGTGCTGCCAACTTACCAGGTTTTTGGCTATTGGTCCAAATATAGTAACAAATTGTGTGTCGCTTTTGCGGCGCTAGTTTTGTGTTTAATAACCAAGCCCTCCGCGCGCCGCGACTTGCCATTCCCGCTACATAACCAAAGGGGTTATAAAGTTTTACAAACATAAAAAAAACCACAAAGTAAGACCACGATGTATCAAAGAAACATTTTTTTTTTATTTCTGACATTAACATGTTTTTTTTAACAATTCGCCATGACAAATATTAGGAGGGTCATATTTGCGCCAGGGGGATGGAGTTGGGGTTCAGAGTGGGAAATACGAAAAAATATTGTAGAAACGAAGGGGAACTTCAAAAATTTTCCATGATCGAACGTTTTAAATGGAGAAATGCAGCAATTTACAAACTTCTACGTCATGACTGGTAAAAGGACAGCCGCCACATTTGGTGCGGTACAAGGGGCTACAATTACGGGCCTCGGAGTTAAACTTTGTTCGGTCTCTGTGTTCAACTTATAATGCTAAAGGAACGCAGGACTAACAGTAGACATAAACAGGTTAAACGTTGGGACACTAAATCTGCCAAGCCCACATTTTCCCCATCACATAAAATTGGAACACATGGAGAAATAATTTTGAACTTAAATCTTGAATGACGTATGATGACGTTATTGTTTTTTTATGTCCGTGAATTGTAAACAAATATTGATCGCTATTGCGTCAGTAATATGAATTACATGTCACAAGTGTCTTATTGGAGAATAGAGAATACAAAGACATAATGACACAGAATAAAGGAGCCAAAGAAATTGCCTAGGTTTGTAGATACATACAGAAGATAGTACAGTATTCGATTATTGCGATGCGTTGAGAGGCACATCGCGGAATAAAAACACCAAAACCCATCGAAACGGAATAAAGTCTTCCATTAGCGTGGGGCGAAATTTCAATAGTTTTAGGACGGAAATGATTTTCCCGAAAGACATCGCTAGATTTAAAAAAGAGCGCCAGAATCTTACGCTATTCACAATTATTTCCGAAGATTTAGTGACTTCCCCTCGGGTGTCATCTCATGTTATATATGTCAGTGAATCATAAGCATAAGTATATACTTCAACATTAATAGAAAAGTATCGTTAATATTCTTTGAGGTTTTAATGTTACCCATGGGTCTTTTAATTTAAGAATAATAAATTTAAATACTATTCAAATTCAATAAACAAGGGGAAATGAAGAAAGCATTACGGCATTAATCAATGCCGAAAATATTGAAACAGTGCGCGTTATATGTTTTCATTTAAAACGTAAGTCTGAATTTGGGGGGGGTGGAAAAGTTTGTAAATGGTTGTGAAAGTAAACTTTCTCTAGGGAAAATTTAACAGGGTTGCTAAATTTGGCCAACAATATCTACACACGGCGGAGAGCAATAAAAGGTAATTTGATTGAAAAAAAATGATGCTGAACTCGATCAATACTTTATGTATTCGCGTCTTTTAAAGGGGACACTAACCATCTAAGAATCAACCCTACCCATCACACATATTGGTATCATAAGCACCTGACTTTCTCCTCTCACTGCAAAAATATTCTTGTTGATTCTTTCCAATTATGGTACAAAAGCTAAAATCCGGGTTGTTTACGGTAATCGGGAAATTCGATGTACAGTAACTACGACATACAACAGGTTAATATTGTATAATAAGGTAATAAAAATAACCAACTATGACCATTTGTATTAATTAGTTTTCCCCAATGTTGCCCAAACACTTGTTTAGTCATAGGTAAAACTACTGCCGGTGTGTGGCCAATTTGGTGACCCACGACAAACATTACCCTGATGAATTCTACGGAATAAGTCTGCTGAATTCAGGGTCTGTGTGTCAGTGGGTCACAAAATGGCTACACCTAATACTGGGCAAATTTGTTTTAACAATGTCAAAATAACAACTTGCCGCAGTATATGCTGATACTTTAATTAAGTCTTATTTGCTGATGCTATATTGCAACTTGTGTGAGTGAATAGAATGTATCATGGACTCCTTCGACTCATAATTTACCACGACATTCTTTTATAATTATACGTGATGTTCATACTGATTGACGCTATTAACGTTATTACAAACGAATGGATCGTGAGTTTCAACATTGATAAATGCCATTAGTTGAGCCCTTGCGTAATATAGCGTAACGATGATACAATTAGAGAATGCAAACTAAAAGCTAAATGAAGTGATTTTGTAATTAAGAACCATGATGTTATTTATAAGCCGACGAAATATAAACGCGGATTGTTGTTTGACTTCCTCTTTACGTGGTTGGTGAAGTATTATTTAAAGAATAAATACAATATTCATATTTCACACGCCCTCAAAAGTTCTCAATGTTGAGATTTTGCCAAGGTTAGATTAGTTTTTACTGAACTATAAAAAGATGCTCCGATTTTTTTTCAAAATGGTCCCAAATTCTTCATATAGTCCCAAAGGACCAGAAAATATACATACTGCACTCATTTTACCATTTGGTAATAGAGGTCAATGTAACAATGCGTCTTTTTTTAAATATCCCATGGGGTCATTAAATACTTACCATCTAATTTACATACCAAAATGTCGAATGCGGAGCAATATGCATTTTCTGTTATAGGATATGACCAGACAAACAATTTGAGACTCGTCAAAATCGGAGCAATTATGAAAGAATTACCCCAGGATGACCTTGAACCGTTATGAGCGTATAATCCAGAAACTAATGAGCGTAGATATGGCAAACTATACCTTTTTTATTCCTCGTGACCAGATGAAGAAGTTGGTGTATGTTTCAAAACAATTAGACCTGTTTTACTTTTGACCCCTGTACAAAACGTTCCCTCAATTGTTTACATGTTTCTTGCACTAAGGAACCAGGATGATGATGGTAGTAATTCCGAGTGTAATCACTATACAAATCAAACCCAGAAATGAGTACCAAGAATATATCAAGCAAAAGAAAAAAAACACATATTATTGATTTAATTAATGATTAACATTGTAGTGTATCTACAGAGTAACAAAATAATCACTTACACTTGAGATTATCGCACTTTTCATTTGCAGAATTCCAAATGTATTTCACCACAGAGCTTAAAGGCTGATTCAGAGATTTCGAAATAATTTTTTTATGTAATAATTAAAAGTAGTCGATTAGAACTAAAGATAGTTACCTAAAATGCTCAATTCCAAGTTCTGAGATGAATCGGATTTTCGTTTTCATTCAGTAAACATTTATTGTACAGTAACTTTTTCCCTTTCCAATGGTAGAACCACGACAAAATACTTTTAACGTTTACCCTTTTGGCGACTATATTATAGTCGCTCACAGATTTTTTTTTTTCAAAATTTCAAAATTGTGTATTTTTATGACCATATTCCGAATGTCCAAAATAAGCCTAGTGAGTGGATTTGTCATCTTCAAAGCCACAGACCATATGTTAAACCTATATAATCTCGCAGACTTGAACGGTTAAGAGACAAAAGTGTATTTGCGTACTTGATAACTCAGACAAGAAAGCAATGAGGGCAGTATTCTATGGACACAAAAGTCAACTTAATGTGTAAATTGACATTGAAGAAGAGAAAAATCATCTTGTTTTATTCTTTTTTAAGTATCCCTATGATTTGATGAATCAAACTGAAATTTTCAGGGAAATTAGAAGATTCATCCACTTTTATTATTTATCATCCTGTTGATTATTTTTTTTAAATAGTGAATGTAATTTGTGCACTTTTTTATATTTTTACACTCTGTACTCAACGCTTTAAAGAGCAATGTATCTCTGCAGTAACAGAATCCTATACAAATGCACAAACAAATCAATCTTTTTTTAGAACGTATTCTGCCATATTTGAGTTCTAGTAACAAAGAGATATAATATAATTATATTCTTAATTAAAATCTTCAAGCAATTCTTCAAGGACTGCTAAACGTAACTCGCATTGATATTTTTATCAGTCATATGAAAAGCGGGCCGTTGTCCAAAATAGCTCGCTAAAAATACATCACGCTGTAAACTATAAATATACTACGCTGCAAACTATAGGTCAATGATTTACCAAGCTTTCAACTTCAATCTAATTATAAACAAAATCCTAGCAATTGCTTAGAAGTATAAATGCCTTAAAAGACGTGAAGCATTTGGAAGATTGTATCACAGCGTGCTCTACACATAAAGTGTTAAAACACATTAAATATTGACGTTGCCCTCCCTAACCCCCCTCCATCATTCGATACTTCATTATTAAGAATAGCTGTGTCCTGACTGCCACAAATGGCGAGTTGAGATTAGAGAAAGAAAGAAAGAAAGAAAGAAAGAAGAAAGAAAGAAAGAAAGAAGAAAGAAAGAAAGAAGAAAGAAAGAAAGAAAGAAAGAAAGAAAGAAGAAAGAAAGAAAGAAAGAAGAAAGAAAGAAAGAAGAAAGAAAGAAAGAAAGAAGAAAGAAAGAAAGAAAGAAGAAAGAAAGAAAGAAGAAAGAAAGAAAGAAAGAAGAAAGAAAGAAAGAAAGAAAGAAAGAAGAAAGAAAGAAAGAAGAAAGAAAGAAAGAAAGAAAGAAAGAAGAAAGAAAGAAAGAAAGAAGAAAGAAAGAAAGAAGAAAGAAAGAAAGAAAGAAAGAAAGAAAGAAAGAAAGAAGAAAGAAAGAAAGAAAGAAGAAAGAAAGAAAGAAAGAAGAAAGAAAGAAAGAAAGAAAGAAAGAAGAAAGAAAGAAAGAAGAAAGAAGGAAAGAATGAAAGAATGAAATAAAATAAATGAAATAACTAAAACTTGTCTTTATCTCTGTTACTTCTGGCAACCTCTGTGTCTTAAAACTTCATCCACTAGTAATGACAATAACGCGGTCTTGGACACTGTACTTTATGTAGCAGCCAAACTCTTTTTTCTAATATTTGTTTTAATAAGAAATAAAGGGTTTGTTGTGTCGTTATGGCAGAAATGTGTTTCGAGGTCAGAAAAAACTAAATAATGGGGGAGGAGCAGCGAACCCTTATTATTTGTGAAAGTTTTTTTTTGGCCGGGATACTTATGAGCCATAAATGACACTGCAAACCCTTTATTCTAATTCGATACTTAAACAGCTTCATTTAATAGGAAAATGCATGACGACCCATATTGCAGATAATGGGCAGTAAATGACCAATCAGACACGCTGACATTTTCAATAAGGGCAGCCAGAGGTACTCGAATATGGGATATATTTACCAAAGCTAGTTTTGTTACTGAGAAAACTGTAAAGCAATTCAACAACATATGACGCTAACATTGCCTTTACAATGACAATTAATTGCACTTTCACTACATTCCATATATCCATGTGAGTGTATCGTTGCTCTCGAAGACGGTTACTAATCTCAAACACGTACACGATACCGTTTATTTAGATATGCTACGTAATTACTATTTCCCGTGTGATATGCATACAAGACAATTTGTATATAAAAGCAAACAAAGTACAAAACCACACATGTTTTCAGAATGCTTAAAAGGCACACTGGGGGAATTTCCCCACTGAATAAGCCAAATGCAAACTAATTGGGTTAAATAAGACTTTTCTGATTAAGTGGTCTGGATAAGCATTACAGTACCAGTCAGAAATCTTGTATGAGCATACTTTCTTCTGTTTTACCTGAGTTCTACAGATCAGAAAAAAAAACCTTTGCTTAAAATTCCAATTATTGATTCTTACACTTCGTTTTGATTTAATGAATATTTCTGTATAGTTCAGTTCCACATAGGTCGTCACTGTAGTAATTTAATTGTCAGGATTCGGACATTTTAATACAAAGTTCACTCTAGTTTCATAACGAAATGATTGTTGCCTTAATCATATGAAGTACAATTAGTTTTGAGGTAAGCTATGTGAAGGTGTCTGGCTTTGTGAAAAATTAGAGCGCCCTACAAACGAATTCTCTAAAGGTTACACACCACTAACTCACTTATACACAGTAGTCTATGGGGAAAATGGCAACTTTGAGCATGTTTCTTTCCCATTTAAAACTCTCACAGAGGAAATACAACAACATCACCCCAAAGTACAAGCTGAAATCACCAAATAACCAAATTTTGAACATATGATGACCAGAAAAAAATTTTAGTTACGAATCACCAAACTTGCCCGATGTCAGACCGGCAACCCAAGATTATCTATATAGTCGCCAAAGCTAGTAATTTGCAAATCGATGTGAAATTGATGACCGCGGAGTAAATTTCCTCAAATTCACTGTCCAAATGCCGCTTAGTTTGAGAAAACATACCAGTCTACCATGTCAATCATGAAATTGTATCACTTTCTTAATATAACTAGTGCATTTTCAGACATTTTAAAGCACTTTTGATCCTTACGGCAGCCAGGTTAGTGGTGTATAACCTATATGTCCTTCTAAATACTGTCTGTGTTTCTAGTATTAGAATCCAATCTGTCTTTGTATTTATTTTGATGAGTTTTCTTGTTTCATTTTAAATTACAATGTATACATACATGTAATGTATAGGTTTATAAATACAAACAATTATAAAATCATAAAACAAATCAATGTATTGTTTCCTATTTAAAAAAAACATTTTCTTTGTCATACTTCTGAAACGTTCATATTAGGTATTTTAGAAAGAACAAGGGGACATTTATGTTGTCAAAATATCAACTTTAACCCTAACCCTGACGTGGCTATCTCCCGGGAGGAACTGAAGGAGTGAGGGAAGAGGGGAACAAGAAAAGTCGCAAATTCGGGTGGGATTCGAACCTAGGGCCCCAGCCCCATGACCCGGGATAGCACGCTGCGGCGGTGTCGCTGGCCCGGCCAGCGATTTCGTGCCCATGTGAGTCTTGGTTTGATGACGTCATCGCTACTTTCTGGACTTAGTGCATTTTTCTCAATTAACACAGTGAGTTTTGGTGAGATTTAGCTGTGCTAGGGTTAATCCATTAAACAGTGTTAAAGAGATACAATGATATTCGTATTGTTATGCTTACCAATAAGGGGACATTTATATCGTCAAAATATCTACTTTGATCCATTAAGGAGATACATATCCCGCACAGTTAGAATGTATTTGATCACACACAAAGTGAATAAGCCGAAAACGCCATTTTAGGTAATAAAAAGTTGATTTAGTGTTTTCTGTCGCGCAGGACAGAAAACACAAGTATGCTTCTCTTTGGGGCTAGCAGGCAGTCAGCAGATAAGTTCAAACTTACTCTTGGGTTTTCTTTTAATACTTGTCTGTCAAATAAACGTTCTCGATAGGTGTTCTTAACCAATCAAGTGTAAATTAGAGAGGTTTTATCCTCAGAAAATCTCCTCATGTCACTTTAAAGGCCTGTCATCGCTTCATCTTTAAGCTTTACAGTTAATGGACAATAAGTAAAGAATTAGTATAAGAATTTGTAAAGTCCATTAGCAGCCCTGGGCCATTTGTAAACAAAAAGATTTCCTAATATTTATACCTATATAGCAATACTACCCATTAACAATGGAAAAATAACTCCAGGACCATTACCTCTTTCCGGACAGCTCTGAAATTTCCAAATTGTTGTTGTTGTTGTTGTTGTTGTTTTAATCTTAAAATGTTGTGTTAAATTCGAAAATGTTGTCCTTTTTCTTCACACTATGTTAAATTGTCGTCTGATATGCTTCGTTTTTTAGAACAAAGGCGATTTATACGTACGTACACAACGATTTAAGTCGTTCCAAGTTTGACAATGACGAATACAAAATCAAAACACTGAGTTCAATTAACTCAGTACCTCGTCAACTAAACATTTAAGAAATAAAGGGTGATGCAAAATATGTTATATACACTGTGCAGTGTACCATGTAGGGCGATGAAATGGTGGCTTTGTGCGCATTTACAAATTATTACAATATTGACTTTGTGTGTGTATTGGGGTGTTTTAGTGCAGGCTAAGTATGTGGTTTGTGTGCTTTGAGAGGCAATGCTAATAAACGACGAGCCGCTAAGTATCACGGGTAAGGCGCATTTTCACATGTGGCCACGAATATCGCCTAGGACCCGAAACTTTTAGCCCACAGACTCTATTCTGGTTTTGTAAGTTCTACAATGCACTTACATTTCTAATCGTTCTATGTATCTAGCGTTAGCGAGTGGTCATGACCGTTTTGTTAAATTTGAATGGACCCGAAACAGACAATATGGTGTCGCCATTTCAATCTGAACATCGCTCACAGAGAGGTTGGGTGATCGCTGGGTGGTGCACTATCATTTATGCTTTAGATAAAGGGCGAGAAAGAGACCTTTCGCGAGTATAATAGTCGTCTGGAGGTGTGTTCAGCTGGCCAGTTACGGCTCGACATGTCAAAACTAGCAGCGGAAACACACCTCCAGACGACTTTTATATTCGCCAATGGCCTGTTTTGAGCCGTTTATACGTCGTGCAAAGAATTAAATGCGATTTTTTTCTAATTATTAAGTACCATTTTAGATACATATAGTTTTGAACGTTAAAAGGAACATAGGCCTAACTATTTTCTTTAAATAAAACCACCAGATGTCCTTGCTATTTACGCATGTGTCCGAGTCTACAGCAAGAGGCAGTCCATCTCGTAATCGACCGGAGGTAGATCTACTCTTGTAGAAAATCGTAATTTTGTATTTTCTGTCCATAAACGGACAGAAATTATAAACGGACAGAAATTATACACCACAGGTCAATGTGATACAAACATTGAGAATACAAAACGCATCGTCAGAATCAACTGAAATTTTGGAAATACCTTTTCTCGGGAATATCTAGTGAACCATAAAAAAAATTGAGGTACTAGGATCACGAAATGTATCTTTAAAATCACTTTTTATCTGCTTTATCCAAGCCGCAAGGTTGTCATCCCCCCAACATGAACTACCCATTTTCATTGGGTTGAAGAAAGAAGAGAATAAAGGTTTGCCCAGGGGCTCGAATCCACACGCTTGTAACTCCTACTCCAAAGCTCTGACGGCTACACCACCATGTCAACGGCTACATCATTGGGCCATGATGTCTCGCGTTTTAATATAAAAAATGAACTTTCAATGACCTAAAATACTTCTCATTTTACACCAAGGCGCTTCAAGTATTGATGAAAGTGAAGATTGATTGA
This sequence comes from Ophioderma brevispina, assembly GCA_023653785.1. Classification (NCBI taxonomy): domain Eukaryota; kingdom Metazoa; phylum Echinodermata; class Ophiuroidea; order Amphilepidida; family Ophiodermatidae; genus Ophioderma; species Ophioderma brevispina. Next base: position 22,948 of record JAMKCH010008375.1, read on the forward strand.
GGTTCGTTCTTGATGTGATTTAAGGTCAATTTTTATCTACCTAACCATTATTATAGAACGTTTTTTATGCTTGGCTAATTGGTTGGTTACTTTTTATGATTGTTTTCTTTTAACCCTCGTCTTACCAAGGAGGGGGCATAGCTATCCACTGGTATCAAACTGATAAGCATTGGGTACGTCATAAGGAATTCTAGAGGGGTGGCAAAAGGCTTGGTAAACCGTGTTTAAAAAAAGGCTTGGTAAGACGAGGATTATGACATCTACACTTTAAAATATCAGTGTTTTGATTATTCGTCCCTTACCTTATAACCATGTGCAACATAAAATATGTTCCCAAGGCCGACTTGAACATTTTAAAGAAATTCAGGCTTTTGGCTTAAACAAACTTGCCATAACTCTCCACTATAACTGATGAGAATATGGTTTCCTTTTTTTTTAAAAAAAAAATAAAATAAGCACATCTTCAAGAAATCTGAACTCACTACAATAGCGCTTACTTTACAATTAAATTGGTAGTCTTACCGGTTGGTGATTGATGCCACGATGATAAATTGTAATACTGATTCTTGCAGAAGAACTCCTCTAAATTGTCACCATCCATAGCGAATCAAATTTTCATATACTCGTAGTAACTCAAGATTTGCCGTGATAGAAGAGCGTCATATTCCTCACAATAGCCAGCAAAAAGAGAAAAAGATATGTATTCACATGGGTGACTACACAGTAAGCGCAACGGTGAACATCCGCCGTGTAATAACCATTACCTGCTCAAAGAAAACTGCCGCAGACACGCGTCCACCGTTAGAATCGTGCAGTATGTATTTTCAATGAGTGTTATACTGCGCCAATGCACGTGCGTGCAAACTAGAAAATGTTTGAGTTATTTTCCATGCAGTTATGAGCGTTCTCTTTCGTCGGCGGTTGTATTTCTCCGGGGCGTTTAATCCGGGGTACTACTTTATGCGAGGTTGAAGACAATATACGATTGTATGCTATATCAGCATCTATTCTTAGTAATGGTTCGAAATTGAAATATCAATTAATAGTCTTACAATTTATTTTAATGCATTGAATCTTCATCTTTTACCTTTGAAAAATAGATACCTTTCTTGTAATTTAATTTGTATGTCATCCGTCCATATTATTCCACTTGGGGTGCATTTTAACTGAATATTTCGCCCCAAGAAAACATCTTCCAAACAACAACAACAACAACAAAATAAATAAAGGAGCAGAAGAAGAAGAAGAAAAGGAAATCGACCTTACCACTTTTTGAGCCAAATAGCAATATTACATATTTTTTTAACTTCACGCTGCGGCGTATCTCTTATATAAGATATAATTGAAAAATTGGACATTATATAATTTGGTATGATGTGATGTCCACAACTGGGGCAAAGGGTCTACTTTCTGCTTATTTTTGGGGTTCTTCTTATCGTGTCCAAACACTGTGGTTCTCAAATATGATCCAGCCAGAGATGGGTACAACGTCTGGCTGCTTCACTGAATTCTGCAAGGTCCTTGTTTGTGCATTTTTGCTCCAGCAGCGGGCAGACCAAGAGATGTTCCATTGTTTGTGGTGCTGTTCCACATCCACAGGTAGTGTCCTGATCTGCTTCCAGGTAGCTCCACCTCTGCAAGGAAACCTTAGATCGGCCAATTCTGGTTCTCAATCTGTTGAGGCATCGCCATTCAGCCCATGAGGAGTCAGCTCCAGGTGGGAGATTCTCACCAGGTTCAATACCAATAGATGTTACTTGGTTGATGGCAAGTCTTTCTTTCCACAAGGCGACTCTCTTGACCTCCTTAGAGACTGTTTCAAGAGGTTGGACTTTGTTTAAGAAACTCTCTCTGGATTTAAGGCGGTTGGCAGCAGGTATCTGTCCAGACATAGGGTGCTTAACATTAGATACTTGGCAGCTACGCTCTTGCATGCTCGCTAAGCTACGACGGATGTCTGGTGGAGCAATTCCTGCTAGGATGTATAAGTTTTTCCGTTGGTGTTGGACGGAGGCATCCTGTGATAAGCCGGCTGAATCAAGCTTCTTGGCATGGATTGATCTTTCCCATACAGGGCAGGCATACTCTGCACATGAGTAGCCGTCGATCTTAGGGTATGTGGGCGAGCACCCCATCTTGTGCCAGTGAGTTTGTTCAAGATGTTATTGCGTGAACATACTTTACTCTTCGTCTTCTCGATGTGGGTCTTATAGAGTACGGTCCAAGGTAACTCCTAGGTAGACAGGGTTATCACAGTGCTCCATGGGTGTTCCAGACCAGGTAGCTTTAAGCTGTCGTTTGGCTTCACGGTTGCGTAGATGGAAAGCACACACCTGTGTCTTAGATGGATTTGCACGTAGGTGGTTTTCCTCATAAAAAGGAGTGAGTTCATCCAAAGCTTTGGAGAGTCTCTCTTCAACAACTGTGAAGTCGGCATCTTGTGCACTAATTCCAAGATCGTCTACATAAATAAAACGACAGGCTCCTGCACTCCTAGGTTGGTCGTTGGTATAGATGTTGAACAGGAGAGGTGCAAGCACACTCCCTTGTGGTAGACCATTCTTGAGCCTACGCCATCGGCTCTTCTTCGCTCCTAGCTGAACAAAGAACATCCTGTTTTCCAACAATCCTCGGATAAGCTCAGTCAAGCGGATGTCCTTGGTAATTTCCAGAATCTTATGGAGTAGGCATCTGTAATTAACAGTGTCGTACGCTGCTGATAGGTCGACGAACACAGCTCCGGTTACCATACCCTTCTCGAAACCATCCTCAATGTGTTGAGTTAGGTTGAGTACTTTCCTTGTTGTTTTTTGTTTTTTGTTGTACTTGGCTTTAGGAGTGCCATAACATGTGCTTTCCTCCAGATCTTTGGGAACCTGTGGGAAATAAGGCAGCATTGTAGAGCTCAAGAAGCCATTCCTTTGCTACTGGGCCGAGATTTTTTAGCTGCTCAGTTGAGATGTTGTCAAGGCCTACTGCTTTTCCTGGTTGAAGTTTAGCAATACCGGATTTCAATTCGTCCATGTAGAAGGGGCGAGTGAAGCCAGGGTCGCCGCTATACCTCTTATGGTCTAGTTTGATCTTCTTGGGCTTCTTGCTGCACTTGCCATTTAAAAGCAGTTGATTGGCAACTTGGTTGGGTGTGACATTTGGCTGCTGTGGAGGTTCTGTTGGATCCCCTCGGAGCTTTCGGATGGTAGACCATGCTTTCTTGCTGTTATGGGTCATATCGGTGGATTCAATTAAAGTATGCCAGGTTTTGATCTTTTCCTGGGAGATCCTCTCCGAAACTTCCTCACCTTTAGCAGTTGTTTCAGCCGAAAAAGGGTCAGCTTCAAACATAGTGATATACTCTTCATATTCTCTAGCACATTCCTTGGAAAGGCCTGGTATATATTCCGTCCTACAGCCTCTGGGTATGAATCTTCGGGCAGTCTTGTTCACTAGTTTGGCAAATTTGTCATAGTTATGGGGTTTTGGAGCAATCCTCTTCACGTTCTGACCCAGGTCATCACTGAATCCTTGGCAGTCTGCTTTCCTGTAGTTAAAGCGACGCTTAAAAGCAGGGTCCCAGAAAGTTTTTTCTTCCTCAGGAGCAAATTTTTAAAGTCAAATTTCCTCATGTAGAATCCTAGAAAGGTAGAGTATCTCTATACCCTGTAAACTGTCAGTTCAAGTTACTTGTTGTCAAATTTAATATTTAGCATTTTAGCTTCTTACGGTAGAGGTGGGCTATAGAGGGTCTTAGTTTCAATCATTTCGAACACAGGATAAATTGATGACTTCAATGACACTGATCCCAAAAATCAAAAATGGCTGCCAAAATGTCAACAACAAAAAATAATAATTTTTGACCATAACTATTATTTTTACTTCAATTTACTTCTGTTGGCAATACCTATGTTTTTGGGTATATCAATCATTCTATGCAACTTTTTTCATCATACCATAGCCTTTCGTTTTCATGATATTGCAGTTTTAGCTCAAATGTGGGCTGCATGGGTGCTTTCCCAAAAAGCATGCATCCCATGAAAAAATGTTAATTTTCAGTCTAGGATGATGATTTATGGATCTATTTGAAAAATCAGAGCTATATTGCAGAACTCTTTGTTGGACACTTCCTCATCTTAAGTCTTAGATTATAGGTTAGATAAATTTCCTCTAAATGTCTGAAAATGAGGAGTTTCACATTTGTTTTTGTTTTCTTTATATACAGATGTTATCCTGAGGAAAGAACAACAGATTTGGTCATGACACTTATATTATTACATCATTGTCCGAAACAATTTACGTTTCCTTTAAGAGTACGATGACTTTTCATTCTCTTTCTGTCTGAAATCAGAAATCTAAATCTGTGAAAAATTCAATATTTTGCAAAATTGTTTTCCTCAGCTCTGTTAATAATTTCCACATTCAGTTTTCCTCAATGAATGGAGTCAGTGCTATGTCTCCATTGAAAATCGGGAATTATTACATTTGTTCCTTTTGTAGGAACTGTTTTAAATACCTGAAATCTTAGGTCACTTTTTGGCATAAACTCATTAAGGCAAATTGACAATTAACATTTTGTCATATTTCCTCTATAAGTCAACTAAAACACTATTCAAGGGAATTGTTTTCAATATTTTCCTAGAATTGTTCCCCCTTTCATCATGCAGACATAGCAGGAGACAACTTTAACAAGCGTCAATCTGTGAGGGAAATTTTGTCATTTTGATAGTTGATAATTTCTTATATTGTTGGATTTGTAACTTTTTTCCTTTTCCTCTTATCTTTACTTTCTTTTTTTCCCTACTTTTCATTTTTTCTTTCTCCTTTTATCTCAGTTGTCTTTCCTAATTTTCCCTTACACATTGTTCTTCATTTTGTGATTCCTCAATTATTTGTGTCATGTCTAGGGAGGCGGTGCTCCCTGCTCCGCACTTTCTGGGACCCGGCTTAAAAGGCACTTTGTTGGCGTCTTACTGCAGCGTTGATTGGATACGATGGCTATGTTGTGGAGTGGAACAGAGTCCAGAACAATCTTGCTATACGCAAGTTAGAGATGTTGTACTAACAATAGCTAGATCAGGGTTGTAACCTATCTTCCAACGGGCGCTATAAAATTATGGCGGCAGCTTAGAGTCGTGAAGGAGACATAGATGTTGGACTGTCTATCCATTCTTCGCCAGCTTGTCCGTCTTTGTTAGTTTCATTGGAGCCCCATTGGGTACTATGGCTGTTTGAAATCGCCAATGTAGAAGTGAGGTTTGGTGGAATTCCCAAGTCTGAGTTGAGGGTGCTTGAAGTTTACTGATGGAGGTTTGTACACGGATGTAACTATGACAGAGCTAGCTGAATGGTGAGCTGTTGTTGTTGTCATAGGACATGAGTTTATCTAGGGATAGGAGCCTTATCTGGGGGTAAGGGAACTTAAACCCCGGATAAGGATCGTGTATCTGACCATAGTCTCATTGCATGCTCTTGGTCTGTCGAAACCAAAGCAAATGAAGCACTGGTATCAGCAAGAAAATATAGAATCTATAAATATTAGGTAATTCGGGAGGACATTCTGGCCTCTGATTTGAACTCTCCTTTTTCCCCACTATCTTGAGTTTGCCCATGGGTTGATAAATACAATCTTGTGTGTTAACCACCTTATCCGTATTGGACAAGCATGCTACCGCTTGATTCTATGCATCAAGCAAGACGTGTCATAGAACGGCAGAACACAAGTGGCACTACAGCGGGTCCTTTATGGACTACTAAGGTTTCAAAAACGCAAAACAAATAGCTATAATAACCAAACTTTTCCAAGAGGCAAAGAGTGACTATACTTACAGCAAACAAGATTTTGGACTGTGGTAGTGACTCTAAGAATCTATTTCGCATCAGCAAGACATTCTACATTAATAAGAAGATGTCAAAGTTGCCTGATAATGAGTGTCTAATCATTTAGCAGAAGAGTTTTCCTCTTTCTTAATGTCCAAGATCCAGAAAATTAGAAGATGTTTCCATGGAAAACATCTAAGGGACTCTGGGATACGTTGTGCTCTTGGATCCATTCATTCGTGGTTTATAGAGCACGCTCCAAGACTCTCTTTGCCAGCAATAAACTCGATCTAAGGCTTCACAACTCTGGTGTAATGCAGATCATTAAAAGGGCCATTCTCCATAAAGTGTTCAAAAAGTGGTTTTCGTGTCGCTCCCAGTAATGCAGCAGTTTAAAGCTGTTGTGCTCGTTAAGAATGAATATTTATTAATATATATAACTGATATATAGGAGTGTATGTTTTCAAAATGATCCGAATGAAGTGTAAACCGATGAGAAAAGTGATCAAGCAATAAGCCTAAAGAATTACATAATTTCTGCATTATCGCCATGTCGCCAGCCCAAGTCCGTTCTTTACAATGTGTCCATTTCGTTACCACAAGAGCGCATATCACAGGCAACATGACATTTTTATCGCCTTAATATGCCCTAATTATAACGTTCAAAACATATAATTTGGATTATTAATTCCCAATAGTTATCTTAGAGCATGACGCCAATATTGCAGCCAGATATGTTACCATAATTCGAATGGATACAAAATGCTAAAAAAATAACGGAAGTACAGTGTTCAAAGTTTGATAAGTTCGAGCAGATATCAATCTTATATATACATGGTTTTGTATTAAAAATCTGGTTTCAAAGTAAACATTTCCAGCCCTAGTAATGAAAGAAATCTCTATGTTATGTTCCACCGCACCAGATGTTACCTCCTCCTGGCTACGCTATTGCACAAAACGCGTGTACATAAAGCGAATACCAAACCCATGAATTTAGTATCAAGGTAATACCTGATAAGGTATAGTAGGAATGTGGAACTGTATTTTTGTGAAATTTCATATACAATTCTTGCAACCAAGGTTTTCTAAATCAAATTGGGATGAGGATTCAAAAAAATCCATGGGTGTCATTTTTTAAATGAAATCTTGTATGGAAAAAAACATTGGTGTCAAATTGAGATGGAAAAAAAATCAGACCAAAACATTTAATTACATTTCCCATGTACTATAGAGGACTAAGTCGGTGAAGCATGTACTTTCATCAAGAAACAGAACAATAAGAAAAAGGCCGGTCAGATACGTTACCCAGATAGTTACTCAGTGTTAACGTTAGCTATTATACTAAAGATCGGATATGGTTAAGATCACCCATGCATTGTTGCGTGTTCTGAGGATATTCAATTACGATTTCAATGATTTTAAGGAATTCTTATTAAAGAATTCTGAAAATCATGTGAAAATCGGAAACTTTAATAGTAAAACAATATTTGGTCATTTTGGAGACCAAACGTGAACACTTTATCGTAGAATGGCCCAAAATCTGCGTTGTCACACAATATGAAAAAAGCCCCGTTAGGTTCCATAATGTGTGAAAAAATATCGGCCAGTAAGCAATTTGTCTTACCTGTCGAAGGTCTTGAGGAGAGGGGTCTAGCAAAACAGCTTAATAATCATATGAGTCGATATATCCATGAGTCACGTCAAGCAGATGGACAAGCGATTTCACAGAGCACCGAGACAACATTGCTGAAGGTCCACAATGACACTATGTGGACCATGAGAAGGAAGGGGGCATACATCATGTCCTTCTTGATGTCCTTAAGTGCTGTGTTCGATGTTTCGCCCTCATGGAACAATTACTTGGTATTCGTGGTTTGCCGCTCCAGTGGTTCAAATCCTACGTGACGTAGGACGCAGAGAGTTCATATTAATGGCAGGTTCTCCGCTCATCAAGTCCTCTGTGTGGGCGTCGGCAGGGATCATGTTTGGTCCGGTACTCTTTGATTATGTGCTTCCGTCGGTAACATCATTCGTAAGCTTGGCATGGAGCTTCAACTGTATGCGGTGACACGCAGATTAGTTTCCATCTCCCCAGTCACGCCCAGTGGTGTTTCTCATGCTGTTTCTAAAATTGAGGCCTATATTGCAGAAGTGCATGAGTGGATGGTTGCCAATGTTCTCAAGCACGGAAGTGTTGTTACTGGGTTCTCGTGCACAATTGCCAAGATAACCTTACTAATATGAATGTTGCTGGTGTTAATTCACCATTTCATCGTACCCATTAGAAATCTGG
>JAMKCH010008376.1:0-31191 GCA_023653785.1 Ophioderma brevispina
AGGGCTTTCCCTTAGTTGAGCTCAAATTTAATTGCATGCTCCCAGCTTTGTTAATGTGTAAGTCTGCGCAAGCATTAGATCGACATCAAAGATACTTAATAACCTATTTTAAAAATTTCATTTTGAAATAATTCTTATACAAGACTGCATTACCAGTGTAATTTTATTTCTCTTCTTCAGGTCAAAGTAGATGCTCAGAAGGAGCCTCTGGCCGCCAATGCCCTATCTGTTTGCCCGTCCTGCCTAGTCATCATTTGTTTTCACCCAATCATAGACCACCAGACTTACCACCATCACTTATCAGTCAGCTGTTCCCACATCGTTAGTGACATCCTGTACGTTGTATGTACTCTCATGATAAAGCTAATTAAATGAATTAGGTCGTCTATTCGTGAACGGTGGCAGAGTTTAATCACGTGGGACGCTGTCATATGTACTTTTTAAAGCTCGCTACACAAACACCAATTGTGTTAATTGGGTTCTGCTGTTCAGAGGATCCTATTGTGGTTATGTAATCCTTCAACCACTGTAGACTTTGTGTAAGTTTTAACATCTAGTCGGCTTACCGCCAAAAGCCCATTGGTTTACACGCTTTATTCCATCATGCATGCATAACGTGCATAACGGTATAAAGCGTGTAGTCCAATCGGCATTTTGTTTTGTTTTGTTTGCAAAATACATTAAGCCCCAAGTCTTTGCTTTTGAGATGGATGGCTTCTAGTCACCTAAAAAACAGTGACATGATATGCAAACAAAAATTGTGGTATTATTAATATTGGGAAAATTCTGGCCCCACTTTTCTGCATCATGTTAATATAATTTGACATCCATTTATCTTTTGTTGTCATTCTGTTCACAAATATTACTATTAATATCGTATTTGTTGTCCTTTTCATGTGGTCCACCAACCTCCTCCCACAACCACTAGGAGCAGTCCACTCACAGGTATTTTTCCTTTCCTCGCATCTGCACTGCATCAGACAGTTTTGGCTTAACCGCCCATCCCTATAGGCAGGCAGTTTTGGTCCCATTACCAGTCTAGGCTTCCCAATAGCAGGCCCAAGTAAGTTGCCTTTGCCTTTTTGTTGTTTGACCAAGCAAATAGTCCACCTTTTGACATTGTGACTGTTACATCACCAAATTTACAATTGATAACGTAATCGTTATTGTTTTTGTTTACCTGTGAAATTCAACTGTGCTTAATCATAATTGTGTGCAACAGTTTTGATATTAAAATGGGGAGAATTTTGCTTGGTTGAGTAGAAACCTCATCTTTTCTGTATTTAAGCCAAAAAGAAACATGCAATCACACATAGCCGAAAATTTAAACATTACACATACACACAAGCTCTGAACAATTTATGGATGTTTTGTGTGCCTGCACCTGACTTGAACCCCAGACCCCTTGATGAGTGCTTAACCGCTGAGCTATACATACCGTCCCTATTACTAAAGGGAAATCTATGATATTAATGATAGGCTTTTCTTTTTGGTCATGGCTTGTATAAATTCTATTCTTTTTTTTTTTTTTTTTTTTTTTTTTTTTAATTTTGTATTTGTTTTCTGGTTGTTGCAAATTTGTCTCCTGTGATGATGTTACTTTTGTTTATAATATGATATATAGAGTTTTCCTGATTGGTAGATATTGGGGGGGGGGTTACATACAAACTCTCATTTGTTTAACCAATCAATAGAGCTTACTTTTAAACCTTTCAGCCTTGCCAACATTCAGTGCGTGCATTTCGCTCAATAATATAACCAGTTATCTTTGTAACCAAATCAAAATAGTTCCTAGAGGGTGATGATTTAACATGTAGTAACATGGAATTTATATGAACATGCTACACTTTATTGCCTTCCTTGAGTCATTGCCCTCAGTGTATTTGCGCACTGGCTTTTTACGCGCACATGCTTGTATATGCCTATGCTTTAATCAACGCACCCAATTTAAGCTGAACTATTGCATTACACACTGACCTCACTTAGTGAGGGAGGTGGTATAAAGGGCCAATATAATGTATTTCATTAGCCCAATAACCTTCGCCCTATAAGGGTATGGATAATTTGACAATGTTACAGAAAAGTTAACACTCGTTCAAAATCTGTAATTGGTTGTTAATTAAATTGTACATGTCGTCATCTACACTGTGACGGCATTGCATAATTTGTTTCCAATGGATATGATGCATTTCTTTTTCCATTCTCTTTTTCCTTCCTTCTACTTCTATCACTGTGGTATCCACCACACCTCTTACATTGCTTCTAGACATAGGGATAGGAGCGAGTCTTTTCAACGGCAGGGACATGTTAGGTGTACCAGGCCTGTCGGCTTCGCACCCAGGACCTCCATGGAATGTTTCTACATAGGACTCCCCCTAGTTTTCCTGGTGCTCCGCCACCAGCATGGGCGAAGCCAGAGCCAGATAGGCCACAAGACGGTTTCCACTTCGAATTTGACAGGGATCAACGGGCGAAAGAGGAAGAAAAAGAAATCGGGAAAGGGAGCGGGAGAGAGAAAAGAGATCGAGAACGGGAAAGGGAGCGAGAAAGAGAAAGGGAACGAGAAAGAGAAAGAGAGCGGGATAACAGAGAAAGGTATGCAGATATATTTACTTTCTTAAGTTGTTTAAATCAGTGTCTTTTTTGGGCCACAACTCATTCACATGTTTCAAGCATTTTGAGATAAGGAATTGGGTGCATTCATACTTCAATGTTGTGCATCGACCGACATTGAAGGACAACAAACAGCAGCGGCATGGAAATAGATTCAAAGTAGGAACATTCCATTAGGATTATGGTTAGGTCTTAGGGTTTTGAGGTAACCTTTGAGTTAAAGTTATACTGCCTTAACCAGTAACCAGGAAAACATGGAAACTAGAATGATTTCCAACCTGGAAACAAACTTGAAAAATGACAAATTTGGTGACAAAAAAATGGAATGGAATGTACTTGTGAAAGTCCAAAACTGCACTGAAACACTGTTACTGCAAATACAAAAAAAAAATAAAAATTCAGTGGGAATCCTTATCAGAGGTGGGATAAAACTCGCAATTGAGCTGTCCAAACAAGTAAACTCAGGATACTTTTTTGTTTGGAAAATTAAAAAAACAAAAAAACCGAAAATTAAAAAAAATCCAAAATTTTGCTATAGATACAAAGATAATTTCGAATAAAGGCGGTGACATATGATACACAAGTTGTTTAGTTCTATTGATGGAATGAATTAATAGTATTTCATATCAAGTTAAGAGTAATTAAAAGAGTAAGAATTTGTTCATCTTTAGAGGTTTGATTTGTGTCCTTTATGTTAATGAAAACATCCCTAAATGTGACTGACCACATTTATTAACAGAATGTCTCCTATGAGCCAATTTAATAATTTTGTTCCTACTATCCAAACGGCGGGACCGATTTAACTCAAAATTTGTAATCAGATGTTTTGGGTGATATGCTTCCATGTAAGGGAGAAAACATGAAAAATTGGAACATGATCGGTTCACCCACCTTTTAAGATAATAAGAAGCAGCTGAAAATGCATTTAAAAAATTTGTTTAAATCTTGGCTGTTATCATAACCTTTGAATTAAATAGAACTCTGAAAGTTTATTGCATAAAAGTTGTTATTAAATAACTATGTATTCCTTATTGCATTTTGCAGGGAACACAAGGAAAGCAACGCCAATGAGCACAGGTCATCACGGCATTCCTCTCCAAGCCAACCACGGACTTATTAAACAGGGACATCGTCCTTAGAGACAACCCCCAGACATGTGCAAAACCATGACAGAACTGCCAGCAGTAGCGGTGGCAAAAGCGCAGCGGTGGTAGTAATGAACGTGAAAAAGAAGTATCTGAATCAAGTAGACATTCAATCGAGGAACGAAATGCTACAAATGGACGCGCACTGTGAACTGTCCAAGTCACCGGTGCGTGAATCACGGTCTTCGGAGTCACACCACCGTGATCCCAAAGCGGATAGTGCTTTTAACAATGTCATGCATGCCAGCTCACTTATTCCAAAGAGGGACAGGAAAGAGCCTGATAAATTGCATGATACAGCAATTCACCCAGGGGTAGGACTGATCCCCACATCAATGTCCATGTCAATGTTTGATCGAAGCAGGATAGGTGCAATGCCTTTTGGCCCGCCGATGCATCCCCTCGATAGACCGCCAGCACCAGGGGGACCATGGGAACCATTTAGAAGCTCAATAGACGCTTTACATAGGGAACAACAACTCCGCCTGATATAAGGAATACGAGCGTGATCGCTTGATGCGAGCTGGACTCCCCCCAGTTGGGCCTTTAATAGATCACGATAGATTCCGTGATAGGGAACCTCATGATTTCACGAGAGACAATCCACTAGGTCTAGATCCTTACGGCTGTTAAGAGCATGAACAGCATGAACGCATGCAACGCTATTTGGAGGCTAGAGCCCGTGCATAAAAGAGGAAGCCGAAAGGACTCGAATTCTGCACAGCGTGGAACGGCGGTCTTGGATGCCGCCTCGCCCACCTGTGCATGCCGCAGCCTTCCTCAACTGGAAATACCTTTTCCACGGAACAGTATGTTGTTATGTCACAACTCAATGCCAGGCGCATAAAATGGTTCCCCGTCCCTCTCTTGGCATCAGTCCGCCCACCCCGCGCCATCCCTACTCAAGTGTTGGGGAAGCTTACCACCGGCCGGCCTCTCGTAGAGCCACAACAGCTCACCTGCTGCGTTGACGCAGTCTAGTGTAACGCATACTCCCGGCAGAAAACCAGCACTTTCCTAAAGGATAGAACCACCCGAGAAGACTTCCCACTCCAGTAGAGTGGCAGACTCACCTCAATGTCTTTCCTTTGTGCAACATTTTAAATGTATACTTTTCAAGTTGTATAGCATTTCAGTCCCAGAGTTTTTACTCATCAGAAGTGCAACCAAAAGTAAATCAAATGAACGAAGAGGTCTGAATGAAGGTGTTCACATTTCAAATGATACAGTCTTGTCTTGTAAATGAACTCTCGTGAAAGTATGATAACCTACAGACGTTCTATATTAAAATGGAATCATTTTTTTAGCTGTCGCTTTTGGTGATCAAAGTCTGCCAACTCCGATGAAAATGATAGTTGCAAAGGCTGTGCATTCATACCTGTCCACAAGTGCAAATTAGTAATAAAAGAGTGGACAACCATTTCTCATTTTAATTTTGTTTGAAATTGGCAAAGTTTAGATGCAGAAATGAAAACACAAACAAATTTGATAACAATATTTTTATGGTAATATTTGATGTCGTTTCTTTGTGGGATATGTCTGGCTCTCTACCATACCAGTCATTTTGCTGCCATTAAATCTGTTATATTTGTAAAGGAAACTCCCATATATTTTTTCGTTCTACATTACTTTTGCCAACAATTACATCAGTCTGTAAATTGCCTATACTTCTCCAGGCAGAGGTATTAATCTGATGGTCATCATTTTTCGGTGCTATAATAAACATGGACATCGCAGCGTGTTGCAGCAGTAATCGCTGTGGGGCATGTGTTTACCAGACATTTGGGTGTCAAATGATCTTGGTATGGTGCCATTGTGTTGAATGGAATAAAGTGTAGTCTGTGTATGATCTCGATTTGAGTTGTTAAACACAATGGTAGATACCTAGATGGTATGGTACCTAATTGGTCTGTAACATATTGTCATGTGATTCCAAGAAGGTTGTAAGTGTAATAGCTGCCGTGTGATACATCTGTGCTGCCATGTATTAGAATGATTTAATTTATCTTGAGTCAGTGTCTCCTGAAATGATTCTTCTAAAGAACAATTTCAGGAGCCACTGTTCAAAGTATGTTTGATTAGAATTTCTGACAAATGGCACCTATTGCAGTAATTGCACCTATGACCTTAGTGCATTCATATGACGATATGGGCTGGTTTTCTTCTAGGGAGTCTAACTTTAAACCTTGTTTAGATCGGGCTTAGTCCATTATGAATGGACCTTTTTTCTTTCAACATACTCTGTGAGTGGAATTTAACAGTGGAGAGAATTCCTCAAGGATGGACTGGAACGGCCCATGCATGAGGAATTTTGTCACCTGTTACGTCACACCAACGTGTACATGGAAAGAAAAAAGGTCCATTCATGAAGGACTAACTAACTCAGGTTTAAAGTTAAACTCCCTTTTCAAATACCAGATATGCAAAATAGCTGCCTCAAAGTGATGACATCACATCTTTCATTTGGCCGGACAAGGTGCAGTGGTCTGTGGTATCATGTACTGTAGGCAAGGTACTGACAAATTTCAAAGATATACTGTGTTTGACTGGCAGTGCATCAAGGCAATACTACTGGGGGACTCCCCCTCCCCCACACACAAAATGGAACCCATGACAATTCAATATATTGTCATGGGTGACATTTTTTGAAGTCGCCCTATATATAGCTGGGTAATGTTGTGTAATAAGCTTAACAGGTAATGAATTTGTTCCCCAAAACTTTGGAGGAACTGTACGACCTACAACTTGAGATGTATTCATAAGGATACAGTTGACCTTCAAGATTGTTTCCAGAGCTGCTCTAATGCAATGATGTGAAAAGCGATGTTTTCACCAATGTCATATTTTCAAGTGCCAAAGCTACCCTTACTCTTGCCACCTTAGTAATATTACAAAAAACAAGCTGCATTAATAACTTGCGCCAATGTCCCAAAAGGTTCCTAATTAGACATCTTTTCTGTTAATTATTTCAAATCTTGCCTGACCCGGTAAGTTTGTGATCCAGTGAGATAGTGCTATTATTGCAAAAACCTCAGTAAAAATTGAAATTACAACATTCAACATCCTAATTTCTTTTTAATTTTACAACTGGTCAGGCCTGGAAAAAATGCCAAATTTCCTGGGAACACATCAAAATTTCCCTCCAAGATAGCAAAATCTCCCTTCAATTCTTAAACATTTCCCTAAAAAAAATGGAAGATTTCCTGTGAACCAGGTTCCCAGTTCCGCGCACTTTTTCCAAGCTTGCAACTGGTATAGGTTAAAGATATTAAAAGATGTTGAATCACATTATCACAGTAGACCTTTGATTGGGGTTTATGCTATATTGACAGATGTTGATGGATGCTAGTTTTTCATACATGTTTTACACAACACGTTTACATCTGGCATAAAAAGAATATTTGAAAAGGCTAGCGCTAGCTAATGTCTGCTGGTGAAGTATGTACCCACCATTACAGGGTCCCTACCTAACCCTAAAAATCTTGAAAATACTGTAGCTACTTTCTAGGCCAGGAGGGGAAAAACTAGAAATTAAAAGATTGCCAAGAAAGCACCCGCAATTTACACATGATAGTCTCAAGTTGATAACATATTGGCATTATCATCTTGCATTTATTGTTATTCAGGACAAGTAATCTTAGCATAATTACATTATACCCTTCTCACTTACAAAGTAGGCACAAAGGGTAGAATGTAATTATGCTATAGATGGATAAAAAGGCAAACAAATGTACAATGGAATTTGCCCCCCCCCCCAAAAAAAAAAAAAGAAACTACACTGGAAATATGAAATTTGTGAGAACCTTTCACTACTTGTGCAGCCCATGTGTTTTCAATTCAAAGAAATTAATTGAATAAGACATCCAAAGAATTTGTTTCATTTTATCTTATATGTTCATTTGCAATTCTGTTACAATTTCCATCTCTTGTATTGGAAATGAAAATGAAATAAGGCAACACTGATGATTCCGTTTGTTTTGCAATTTTTCGACATTCATATTTTGCTGTTTTGTTTGGGGCATTTTAAATATTTGTTGAGCTAAGAAAGAGGCTTGTCATTTAGCATTTTTGATATATTATACACCAAGAAGTAATTTTGGTTCAGTTTTAAGCTTTAAGAAATACACAAAAGTATTTAAAATGTCCTAGAAATACGAGATGTAATTTTTTTTATAACATTTGTGCTTTGCTGAATATGGCACAGATTCCTCAAGTTGAATGTGTGTATATTGTAAGAAAAAAAAAATATTTGTATTTATATTACTTGTTTTAATACAACTATTTCCCAAATGTGTTTGAAACAAGCACACCACTCTGAACTGAAAATTAATTAAAAATATGTTTGTGTAAGATTTTAAATATTGGGGAATATTTCCCCGTTCTTGTGTCATATACTTGTGAGGGGTTTAAAAACCTCGTTTGTGCAACGACTTAGGAAGAGCGAACTGTTGAATTCTTCCTTGGCGAAATACTGGATGAAATGTGTACAAAGTACTATAGGTAATAAAAGGGTGATTGATGCATCACAAATTTAATTGGACTTGATTGTCAAAACCGCTACAGATAAATCTGTAATGGTTGTCATGAAGAAAAAATACTAAGTTTGAATGATTTGCAAAGCAAAGTATGCTACACAATAGTGTTTATCTGAAATTCTTTTATGTTTGTTTTTTTATTGTTGGCAGCAGTTTTTGTATTGCCTGTGTTTTAGGAAATGTGTGCCTGTCTAGCATGTTTTGCTGCTTGCGAATCCTCAAAACGGTTAATGCAATATTTTTAGTTGAGTTAATTTTAATTTCCAAGACTGCTCCATGTCATTCACAATTTACTTATTATGGGATAATTTAAATGTATGTTGGTCTGACCACACTTTTGTATTTGTTATAAATGTTTGAATGTTACCTGAATACACTTTGAATGTTATTGGAATACAGCTTTTATTATCCAGACTCCACAGGCCTTGATGTATTTGACATAGCCGATTGAAAGTTGAAGTGCTCAATCAGTATTTATCTCCATGGATTGCCAAATGCTTAAAGACATTGGCAAGAAAATAAGCATTACTTTTTGAGGGGGTTGACCAGTGATGTCACATTCTAATCGCCAGACTTGTGAATAGTAAAAGAGTATAATTAGTCATGTCTGAGTGTAATTACTCAAATCTGAGTATAATTACTCAAGTCTAAGCATAATTACTCATCTGATTATAACTACTTAAGTCCAGATATAACTATTAGAGTCTGAGTATATTTACTCAATTCTGAGTATAATTACTCATGTCCGAGAATAATTACACATCTGCATATGATTACTCATTTTAACATAATTACACTAGTTTGAGTATAATTACTCAAACCTGGGTGTAACTTTTCAAGTCTGAGTATACATACTCAATTCTGAGTATACATTTTGAAGTCGGAGAGTAAATGCCAGAAACTACCATTTTATTCACGAATGAGGAATAGAAGTGGAAAAAATTTGCAAATTTTACATACCTCGAAAATTAAACAAAACCCCATCTTTTTATGTGTAGCTCCGAGGAGGAATTGTTCACATTTACCAAATTTACACCTCAATGTTTTATTGTTTCAATATACTCTGCACAAAGATGGACAGAAGTGTATTTGGTACAAGTACAAGAACACATCTCACATTGCAGATGATAAGTGAAGTGCTAGTACATTTTGTTGAGTACAAATATTTGATTTCCCAAAGAGCAGTATGTTGCAGTGTAAGTTATGATACTTGGTGAATTGAAATACACCACTGTAATGAGAGAGGCCAAGCCTGTGCCGTGTCATTAGCAAGGCTCTACATTGTGACGATTGAGCCATCCATTAAGTGTACATCACAAGACGGGCTATGTCAAATAGAATTTGGCTTTCCAGTTGATTGATCCAATGGATTATAGATGTGACAATGTACATCATTATTGAACTCTTGTCCTTGCAAGTGGGAAAACTGATTAAGAAATTTATGGTGACTGTTATGATCAAATTATCGAGAGAGTACTGCAAAGGAATAGCGAATATACAGAAATGACTGCAAGATTGTATCAAAGTGAATTATATTATTTACAAATTCAATTTGACCCCTGACATAACATGTCAGTCAGAGTAGTTTTGCAATATTGACAAATGAAGTTGAGAAATTCTAAAGTTGTAGCAAATTGAGACATGTGTTCCTTCATAACTGAAAAAGGGAGAAATCTGATTGATAGACCCTCAAAATGAAACCTCGAAGTTGATATGTTAAAGTATCAATTTAAACTTGATAATCAATTGTTTGACATGGGGTGAATTTCACCAAGATTTCAGCATTTTGTAGATCCATCTTAAGGTCCATTGCACTTTGCATTGCAGTGCTAATATATTGATAACTGTTGCAATTCAATGCAGCTCACTGTAAATCCAGTTGAAATGAATTCAACTTTTTTGCAGTACCAGGGTAGAGAGTAGAGAGTTCTGAGAAGTATGAAAAAACCTTTAGCGCATTGTAAGCTTAAGGTCCTTTCATATTTGTTGCGTTGCCGATATATCAATCACTTTCTGACAACTTAACACAACTCGCTGCAAATCCAATTAAAATCAATTTAACTTTATCGTGGTACCGCAAAACAGTATTTCGGTAGAGACGGCATTTCGAGCAAAGCAACCCACCTGCGGTGACGTATGAACGGACCTTTACTGTTACTCACATTTCCCACTGATTTCCCCTTTTTATGCATTTCTTTATCTGAAAAGTAAAGATTTCCCTCCAAATTTCCCAGGAAGGAGCTTCCCAAATTCCCCAGTGTTTCGTGCCATGGTGACTGGTTCATGCCGTATGTTGTTAGATTCATGTGGTTGATAACACTGTCGCCTGAAGGAGAGAGTAAGGTCACAGCTTTTCCATAGCAGTTTGGAATGTGCATCTTTGTGTAGCCTTTGTGCGCACATGTTGCTCTAAGCAAAGCCTTTGTAAATTGATATTCTGCATTCGGGAATAAGCAGTGACTTATCTTCCTGCTTCGGGGTCGGTACTGTGCAATGTGTGATTCAGTGACTTGTTCAATTAATGCATAAAAGAGAGAGAGACAATGAATTTTTTACAACAGTGATTAATCCAATACTTGGTGAAATTGTTCATATAGGAGACAGACTCAGAGATTGCTCTCAAGCAAGGTTTAAATTCAGTAGAGCAGTGAGAAAAATTCCAATATTGCCCCAAGATGATATCAAAATAGCCAACTTGGAAGAAGTAATAAATGATTAATTTCTCCTGTTTGTACTTAATGGTATTAAATTTGCATTGTTGGTGATGTGTACATCAAACAGAAGTAAAACCCCAGACTTTGCTCTTGTAATCAGTATTCTCCCAAAATAAAAATTTGGTTGTCCACAGAGCACATTATTCTCCCAAAATAAAATCTGGTGTCCACAGATCAGTGGCTGCAGAAAAATTTTCAAAGTGGAGGGGCCCTTGGCCTTTATCTGAACAATTTTCAACTTAGCTATTTGTTTTTTCAATGCAGCTCTGATAAATCCATGAAAAGTGGGGAGGAGGTTAAGGCACCTCCATTGTCTATGGCCTCGGCCAATCCCCCGGTTCTGTCGCTGCCCAGAGTGTTCCATACTAATTTAACCATGGTTAGTAGTTTGCAGTACCCACATACATGAAGATATTATGTTTTGTCACAATGGATATCTGATTGTGCAATGAATTGATGATAAAATGGTCATGACTTCCATACAATTGGTCATCGGGGGAAACAGTTTTACCCATGGTTAAGAGTTTGCGTACCTACATGACATGAAGAGTATTGAGGGTGACAAATGGGTATCTGATTTGTTCTAATGATTAAAATAGTAAATGAATGACATACAATAATGCATCAAGTTTAGAAAGAAACATGCATCCATACTAGAACATTGAGAATGATTACCGTTCCATTCCGTGTACGATGCCGCAAGTCTCATACCACTTTGCAATAACATAGTTTTACAATTGTTTTTGAACACTGAAATTGACTCAGAGCCACTATAGGGCAGTCACAGGGCCCAAAGGATAAACTTATTACATTATATTCGCTGTCCTGACATATAATTTGCACTGCAGATAGTGTAGACAACACACATACCCTAGTAACTAGCCCATAAGAAATGTTCGGTGTCCTCCATGGGCCAATTCAAATCGTAGGTGGTGTAGATAAGTTGCTTGAAAGTTAAACTTTTGATTTAGTTAATTAAACTTTAATTGTTAAAAAAGCAAACTATACATATTCATAGTAAGAAATTATGCCGAACACTTTTTCTGAAAAGGAATGTTGGAAGGGAGAACTAGACCTCATTATTTAAGCATGTGCTTGAACTGTTTGCTATTCGGTAACAGTCCGAACTGCTTTGCCTTTAATTGCAGGAAGGGAAACGGTATACTTTTCATACATACACATTCCAGTCAAGAAACCATCAACTACCGCCCCTGATTTCTTTACTTTGTCAACAAAAGAAAATGCAATACCTATAGTGCCTTAAGCGTCCACGAGTCAGTGACGCAATCACAGTCACATAGTATCTCGTATGCTCAAGTCCCCGGCTTTAAACGCGAGTTTTGTACACACCTTCGCTTTCAATCAAATCTCGCGATTTAATGTTGGCAAGTCACGAATATCGCCTGATGTCACTGATTCGAGTAAGATAAATGAACTATAGCAAATGATGGTCACCCTTAATAAATTGTAAGAGTCCAATGATACTCATTCATGCCTGTGGTGTAACAGCTCTTCTGTTATGCCAGTCATAACTAGCTATGGCATGACAATTATGAGAAAAATGTCGGTTTCATAATCCAGGGGTAAATTATTTTTGCTTTGGTGGTGATACAGCTGAATGAATGTATTGGTATATAACGAATGTTGGGTTCACACTAATAGGATTGATGCTGTAAACATTGTTATTGCCCTCCTGTGGTGGTGCATAAACAAGTTGTGTCAGGTATAAACAACAGTTCATGACCCCGATCCTATTACTGAACCCCTAAATCACGATACTTACAAGAAATGAACCAAATGAATTGCCAGGAGCTAATTTCAGAGGAAGAGACACCAGGTCAGAATTCATATTGGTGTTGAGAGCTTGCAACTTGAATATAAAATCGTCGGCCGCGTCAACAAGTGACGTATTCGACAATATTGGATCTTCGGAGAAATTTGGCATGTACACATTTGGTTTTGGTACTATTCTACATATTCACCACCTTTCAAACCTCAAAGTGCTTAATTAGTAAAATATTAATTAACTAATTATGACGTAGTTACAAAAACGTTAAATTGTCAGCATCACATAACAACGTAATTTGGGTCGCAAGTCTATACTGCGCAGGGCCCCTAGCCATCGTATCTCATTTTGAGTTTTCTGCTGCGTCAAAAAAACAGTCGTGACGTATTTGTGCGACGGTATTTGCAGCTTCACGGCCAAAATTGGTATTTTGTCGTTTTCACATAGTGACGTATTTTTTCGCAAATGCTTCACATACTACGTAATTTGGTTGCGCGTCATATTTTTATTTATACATTGAAATTTGCTATTTTGAGTTGTCGTTTTCACATAGTGAAGTGTTTGTATTTAACATACATCTTTTCGTATATCTAAATAACTTGGAACTGATTAGTCAAATATTTGAATTTAACTTATTTCGGCATTTTCCCCACTAGGTTTTTAATTGAAAATATGTTATAATTAACATATGGCCAAATACTCGCGAAATCTTCAAAGCCGTTTTTTCTTCTTCTTTCCTCGAATGGCGTAATTTGCAAATACGTCAGTGTATGTGACGCGGCCGACGAATGGTTGGTCAGTGTTTCTGAAATACAAAGCAAAGATTTATATAATGCTACAATGCACACATGGCATCCTGTTTGAAAAATAAAAAACTTGATTTCAACTTGTGAAAAGATGGGTTTACCAATTTGTAGTGGTCCTATTCGTATGTTTTTCAATCTTTTACATTAAAGTTGGTTGCACTGTGGAGTATAATTGTGTATAAACATACCTTGGCCATTGGAAGCCAGCAGGGAAACAATGCATCAGTTTTATCCCAGTAAGCATTTCTGGTGCGATCAAGCTAAATGAGGCATTTGTGTGTTCGCGTAAAATCAAAATTCATTTTTCACTTTCATTTTGTCCGCTTGCTCAAGTGCTTCATTTTGGGCTTGAGCCTTATCTCTCAATTGGACTTTGGGTTCCAGAGATATGGGAATTTTTAGGTGTCACTACTCAGATACCAATGAAATACAAAGGAAGTTTGTAATGCTACAGTTGGCTATTATCTTCAAAATCCACTATTAGCCTACATATAGCTAAAATGATTCATTGGACTTGCAGTTCCAGAGATATGGTAATTTCAATGTCCGCAGACCAATGAAATACAAAGAAAGTTGAACACTACAATGGGCTCAGATACAATATTAGCGATAACTAACTCATATAGCTTGACCACATCTTATTTGTAACAACCTACAAAACCAAACACCACACCAACCACACACACACACATACTCACAAGACACATCCTTACACACATACATAATTTTCACAGGGTGAAGGTATAACATTTTGAAAGTGTATATTCTATTTTGACAAATTACAAATTGAAAGGAGTCCAACATCATTTTGCATTGGTTTGGTTAAAAAAAGTCACTTTGGTGACAACATGTTGATGTACAATCAATTCTTTGTTTTTGCTAATGAATAGTAACGATTATGAGAAAGATACTGGATGAGAATTATAAGAGGTATTCCCATATTCTGATATTTAGGATGTCTATATTAATGATGAATGGTCCGTTTATGTGTTTGGAAGGTGCGTCTGTGAGTCCAAAATTTAAGCGTCTATTTTTGGGAGCTAGCCAATGAAGATATGCCTTTGTTTGACAAAAGAGTGGGGTACACTAGATATCTTTTTTATTGTATATAGGGGAAGATATTTTTATTGTCTCTAAGATTTAGCAAATTAAGGAGGGGAACATGCAATCTGAAAAAAGGTTAGTTTAAATATAAATTATGCATTTGGTTATTCTTGCTATAAGTCCACCTTATATTTTGGTTTGCGATGATTTTGTTCACTCATTGGTAGTACAGTCATGGAGTACTGGTCTTTGGTACTGCAATCAGAAATAAATTATAAATATACCCATCTCACTGACTCTTCTGTATTTATTCTACTATCTTGTAGTGACATTTTAAAAAAAGAAGTAAAACAAACAAATATTAATTAATCGGTGCATCGTGCCAACCTCAGCCAAGCGCCCCCGTCACATAAACCCTATATTATACCACAGTGGAACATCATATCTAGTTATGCACAGCACTCAGATCAGCCTTCATAAAAAAACTAGTTAAACCATTGCAGCTAGGAACAGCATCTCAATTAATCTGGCAGTAAAATATGCAAATGGTGCACCTTCAGGTGGATGCCCCATCTCTCTGTCCTCTGGCATTTGGGCCGACTCCCTCATAAATGTTGCTGCTGGGGGTTCGCCACTCTTCCCACACAGCGAGTCTGTTTGCATTCCCACATTCTGGTATCCATAGATAAATCCTGGGTGTGATAGCCAAGGCAAGGTACAGTGGGGCCCTCCCCCCTTGTCCAAGTGCACACACATTAGCGACGGGGCTCGAACCCACAACCAATGCTTATGAGGCGAGCAGCTGATCCACTGCAAAACCACATTGTTCCACCGCCTGGCAGTAGAATAGCACGTAGCATACATGGTGTACATTCCCAGCCACTCGTTTTTACTGGCTGCAGATGGGCATTTCCCAATCTGGTCCTATTGGTTTGAGTATGAACTCACATGTTGCTTGTATTCCCCAGTCTGGGTCAAGAACCTGTACTGTTTACCTGTTCCTAATTGAACTTTTACACACTTCAGACAGATTTATCAAAGAAGGTCTTACAAATAGACGATGGTCCCCGTAAACGCGACATCATAGGACGCAATAGTCATGACACCACGTTCTGTGATATAGTCCCACTGGCCATCTATTGTGTTATCTCTCATGGTGTACTGACAAGCATTTGTTTTAGCACTGTACCCCTTAAATAAAAGCCCTTAATTTACAGGTCAAAAGGTCTTACTACTTCGTATGTTTACTGCAAGCTTCTGTAGGGCCCTATATGGAGATACTCCAGTTCCTCTCACACGGAGAAAGCGAGAGAGAAGAGTCTTACCACCATTCACCATGTACGGAATAACCGTGTGGGGATTCCTTGTGACAAGGCATTTGGTTTTTGGGTGACATTGCTGGTAAACCAAAATTGCAATCAGCAATCAATGGAGAACCATAGCTAGATGGGCGGTGGGACATTCAGTCACACGACCTATTTCCATACACCAGTGTCACTGCAATGAATCGGCACCCTTTTGATGCCGTGGTCTACTTATCGTGTTCTACATGGGTGTTCTGCACGCATCATTTCAGCTCTATACCCTACTCCTCGTCTATAAGTCATGGGTTTATTCCGGTATGTTCAAATGTGCAAGCAGAAACTATATGGAGACTCGCATTTTTTGTCTCCATGGCTTTGGACAGGTGTCATGAATTGGCAGCATCTAGAATATGGATTATCCGTACCATTGCGCCACCTGTATAGACCTTATTCAATAGCCAGCCTGTTGGTGGACAAGATAGACCCTTGCAGTACTACAAATACATTTCACACTTTCCATGATCCCTGTTCAAAACCATCGCTAAACATGATATCGATTGCCATCTTAAATGTAATGTAGTCCTTGAATGTCATGGCTCTTGTCCACCAACATGTCTGGTGGCTGACGTCATCTTGAATCCGGTCTAGAACTGCACGTACATTTCAGCACGAATCTCCTAAATCCTCGTTTACAAACTGGATTATGTGCTAATAGTGTAAGTTTTTAATCAACTCTCGTATAATGATCTGACACTTGTGACCCTATCCTGACGGCTAGCGATTACACAACCTCTCTGGGAGCAGTGTGAAAATTGAAATGCCGACACCTAGCATATTTTGCCTAATTGTCTTGTTTCGGGTCCTTGAATTTAACAAAGTGGTTGCAGGTTATTCCCTTCACTCTGATGATAGTACTATCACAACGTAATTGCATTTAAATCGCCAGAAGCTGAAGGTTTTGGGTCCTAGGTGATATTCTTGGCCACCTGGGTTAAAAATGCACATTAACCATGATCACCTTTTGAGTTAAAATTGAAGGACTACAGGTTCATATGTTGTACTTGTACATACATTGACATGAACCGACCTTTTGTGTTCTGGGATCATTTCATACCCCAAAACGCAGGGGTTGTATTTTCCATACACCTGGTGAATGGAAGATACCAACTGTTCAAGGGAAATTGAGATTTTTACAGCTCATTGTGGATACCTTAGTGGCTTTGGTTCCAAGCACCTATTGGCATGCCTCACATAATTATTACACCTCAAGGCACAAAAACCCCCTACTTAGCCTAGAACAAAACACCTCCTATACACCCCGCACCACAACACACACCCCTACACACAACGCCAATATTGTAATGTAAATGCGCACAAAAATCCAACAGGTGTCATTGCCCTACATGGTACACTGCACAAGAAAGGGCTAGCAATCCAGTTTATATAATATCCGTGCTGAGCCCCGTACTACTAAAATCGGGAGAATGTCACTATCCCGTGGCATTTCAAGTGGGTAGTAATAAATAGTTAATTTGGATTTTGTTGCGGCATTAATTCAAACAGCTATTTTTTTCTGGGATGTTCTTTCTTATGTTTCCGATGCCTAAAATCCTGATTTGAAAACTTTTACCCTTTTGAACCTCGTACCTGGGGTGTGCGATTTCAAATAGAATAGGTATATTTAAAAGAGAAGCAAAGTTGAATACAAATTGAAAACAATGAAAGCATCATAATTATAGTCTCATTTGTTTATTCCTTTCAGTAAACGCATATGGTCGATGGTACGAATTCACTTGGAGGGGATGTTTTGAGATCAAAAACTAAAAATCCGCATTAACAGCTGAAATGCCCCAACTTTGTTCAAAAGAATCAGATGCTTTAACCCATTGTACAGGAACTTTTTGGTATGAAACTATAAAGGCTTCATACGCAATATTCAATGAATAGATTGTCGTAAAGTCTGGGACACGCTATGATTCTTGTTTGGGGTCAACAGAAGAACGGATTTAGTGTCATTAAATCGAGGCTGGGTGAAGAGGAAGTTAGGCCACGTATATATTGTATCCTGTTATGACTGGAAAATTATAGGACCAAAACTCAAAACCAAGTCCCTTTAATTATGAATTGGACCAAGATGTTAATACTATTTCTTTCTCCCGCTATTCTGCAACCAGATGAAGAAATGTACACGTAATCAGAGTTTCCTTCCTACTATTCCTTAGTGAGTACAAAGGCACATGTGAGTAATAATATACTTATTCTAGCATTTTTTCTTTATGTTGAATGCTTCAGATTTGTTTCAGTTTGTGTTTGAATTTATTCAGAGCATTTGCCCCCTTGTAATTTGCCTTGCTTCGTGAAAAGGCTTTTTTTAATATGGGCCTTAATCTGCTCCGGTATGACATCAAATTTCTATGTATTGTTGGGTAAAGCATAGACTCTCAGAACGAATGGAATCTTTGACACGCCCCAAAAACTTTTAATAACTGACAGGAATAAAAAATCTACTATAAAACAAAAGATAACATGGGCAGCTAACTGAATCAGATGAGGTAATAAAAAATTGATAAACAGTTTTTTGTTTAACTTGTTACAATAACAGGAGTCATCAACTACACATTTAATAAATAATCTCTACTCAAGACATGTAAAAAGTTTTGCGAACAATGTTTCTGTGCCGATAGGGTGTCATGATATTTAATTTCCTCGGAATTAAGGTGCCGTGTCCGATCGTGTATTGTGACCCCCCTGATTTACCCGTAAGTTATCGATTTTGATATTAGATGAAAAGGCCGTATTTTTCTCATTGTTGTCCTGAAATAAGAGCCCTCAAATCCATTTCATTCCCAAGATAGGAACGAAAAAACTGCCGTTTTGAGGGGTTAACCACCAATATTAGCACAGTATTGAATAGGGCCTTTGCAAATCTTATTTGCTTCTACCATCCAAAACGCAAGTTGTTTCCCACGGTATTCGATGGGGTGTATGTGCACATGCCAGGCTCTTATATCAAAGTAGAGCCACAAAGAGGATCGGAACAGCACCTTTAATATATACAGTTGAAGATGGTTAATCGGGGTATCATGATTATAAAGGGGATTTTCTTGATATAATTGACACGTGAGATCGGGAAACCGTTTCTGTGTGTGCCAAATTCACCTTTTAATCACTATGAAAACTATAACACTGAAAATACACTGCAAATCACAGAGCACGCGTTGAAAAAGCTCTGAAAATCTCTGAAAATTGTCGAACAAAGAAGAGTAACAACTGAAAATTGTTTTCAGTTCAGGGTTCAGACGTGGTTCAGTGTGGTTTCAGTGTAATTTTAATTGTATATTGTCACTATAATGAGCATGACCGTACTGTTAATTACCATAACAATTTAGGCCAAGGTCCACTAAATGGTTATCTTTTCAGGTGATTAGTGTTGCTTCAAAGGGATTAACCACATTTCAGGGTGATTATAAACAGGCTCATTTTTTCAGAGGATGTTCAGTCCAATTTCCGGTGGATTATGAATCCGGAAGCATCCAGTATATTATAAAATTTGCACAGGATAATATGGATGTCATTTTTGCATAGTGAATAACAAGGGAGCCCATTTCCGTGTGGTTTAAGTGTGGATTTCTTTTGTATTTGTTTCAGTGTATTTTTCAGCAATTTTCAGAGATTATCAGGGATTTTCAGAGGTGCAGATTTTTTCAGTGTATTTTTCAGTGTTGTAGTTTCAATAGTGAATCTGGGACAGTCCATCTGATAATAGGGATATTTTTGTTATGTAATTACATTGATTTCATCAAGAACCACTGAAAGCAGGGCATTTTAACTGAAAATAATGTATGCTTTCATTTATATTTAGAACTTGTATCATGTTATTAATTTTGCACAGTACATTTACCTTTCTTATTGGCATACACACTCAACAAACATGTATTGTGTCGTGCAGGTAACATTTTAATATTAAATGCCCCAAATATCTTCTGGCTCTCGTGTCTATGTGCATGTACTTCTCTTAATTGGGATTTCTGGTTAATGGGGACATTTTCTCTACTCCTGAGGTGTCCCCATTAAGCGGAGTCAACTGTTCTCATTTATTGGGATCCACGCTCCCCTTCGACTGTTAGCTTGGCACATGAGGGAAATGGCATTGATGGTGGGTTTGCAGCCGGGGTGGATCCTGCATCTGTCTCAGCTGACTAATGCCAGCTTTGGCCTCTTATGCGGGTCTCCTACTAGGGGTGCGGGGCATGGTATATCCTGCTGCATCCCTCGTGTGCAATGGTTTGCGGAACCACATGGTTTTTGGTGCCTCCGCTCCTGGGGTGCCAGTGGGTCAGTCTGTATGGGGGGCCTGCCAGACACAAGAGTACCATGCTGTGGCAAGCTTGAGGCTCGCCGCTTGTACACAGCCTACCACAACAAACCTGGCTGGTCGGATGGATGTTCCGCTTGGTATGGTCATCGACTGGGGTTCCTGCTTGCAGGCACCGCTGGGCTGGCTTCCTCCGTACCTCTACCGCTGGCTGTCAGCGTGGTACCTACGCTGTCGGGGCTGCTACTGCTTCGCTATTTGGTGATGTGGTTGCACCACTGCTTTAGCTTTCCAGAGATACCGATGGCCCACCAACCAGTGTTGCCACTGTTCGGTAACTTGTCACACCCCGGGACGGGTATTGGTGCTGTGACGGTGCAGCATGGTACCATGCAGACTAGGAGGTGCGGCTGAACCTCACCCTTCAGCTGTGTATCTGGGATCAGGAAATCGTCCGTAGCCCACTCGTTCTGTACCTCTTCAGGGTCGGGTTGGGGTTGGTACAGCCGGCCACAAGCTGTTTGAAAGTATCAGGTAGTATGACAAAACCAGAAAAACAAAAATTATCGCTGCGACACACTTTTGACAACTGATTGGAATTATTTAGTACCCTAACTACAGTACGTTGTAAATTTACAGAAATTTCATTGCCGGGCAAATATGGATTTCTTAAAAACTTAGTTTTGCCACGGGTCCTTTCTATGGAGAATGGGCATTAAGAGGGCCGCTATAACATACAAATCATGACCTTGGTAGGCCTATAGGCAAGATTCCCCCAATGAATTTGTCTGATTTTTGCAGCAGAGGAGATGATAGCTTTTGCATTTCCCTACTTCTATCAGTTGACAAAATGTGTGTCGCCACTGCTTAAATATTAAACTTTGTTCTAAAAATAAAAAGACAGTGTATGGGGTCAAACAAGCTGTGACAGTTGTCAGCCAGCGTGGCATGACCTACACTGGCTGGCTCAGTCTCTTTGGTCGGAACGGGGATGCTGCCCGAATGACAGCCTTTTTCCCCTTCCTATCCTCGGCTTATCAAGCTACTATGGGCTGTTGAGGCCAAACTACCACTCTTGCGGTTACTCTGCTAATGCGGCGGCTAATCTCACCCTTGGGGTAAATATGTCTTGTGGTACAGCATGGTCCCAGACCTTTTCAGGGCCCAGATCGGTTGACTCAAGTGGGTTTTTGAGTATCCGAGTCATGAGGCACTTGCCCCTCAGCCTTCCCTGAGTAGAGTTGGGTATAGCATAGATTCTCCATGGTGCTTTGCATCCCACCCAGCTGGATGGTCCCTTCAGTTGGGGCTGGATGTTCACTCATCTGGTGTCCTCTTCTCCCTCCTCTCATTCGGCTTGTGCAGCTATGCCATTGCCTTTGGGCACCTTCTACCCTTAGGCATCCTCATCCAATGTTCGGGCTTCAATGGGGTGGGATGCCCTGATCTCTCAGGAGCCCTCCCCGGGGTGAATCTCTGAGCGGCGGTGGCTGTTGCTCCTCCCAAGCAGGCAGGGCATTTCACGGTCAGTCCATAAGGACTTTACATGCAGTGTAGCTTGGGCCCTTCCCCCGACTTGATAGGGCGTTACCCCCTCAGTGCTCGGCTTGCAGTTGCTTGCTGGTCTAGGTTTTCCTAACTGATTAGTTTGGTTTGCCCAAACGACCTGATAAGTCACAGTCTTACTGCGTTTGAGCGGGTTGCCTGATGTACCCTCGGGTTCCTGTGCCTGGGTCTTAAAACGGCTTAGCGTCAGCGTTCGTTTCGGCGTTGGTCGCATTTCTCTTCGGGATACTAGCGCTGCGGCGCATGACTCAAACCTGTTGGGGGCCTAGCCTGCCACCAACCCATCAATAGGTGAGCTTACCGAGTCTTTTGCCGCTTAGCCCTCTCCCCAGGAATTAAGACATTGGCCTCCGCGGTTCGGCTGCTCCTCTGTCAGCCTAGTTCTTGGACTATGGCAGCTCTGTTTCTGCCGTCCAGCCTCAACCCCTCGGGGGACGTTAGGTTTTATGTGGTCCTGTCGGTATGCTTATGCACATGCCGGGGCCTAGTCTGGCTCAGCCCAGCCTGCGGGCTTCGGCTTCCCAGCCTGTTGCTCAACTTAGTCCACTTAGTTGGGTTGGGGCGTATTGGCTCCTCCCAGGTGGATGACTTTTGCCCTTCTCTTTGGGCCTTGTAAAGCTTTGTCTAGTTGGCGGGCACACCGTGTTGGGCACGCCCTTTGGGACAATGGTTTGGCAGCCTTCTTGGCTGGCCTAGCCGGTGCTTTTTCTCCACTATGTTCTCAGGGTTCTTTGTCGTTCCCATAAGAGGCCTTTGACTGTACCGTGCCATACATACGGTAGTGTCCTATCTGCGGGTGTCGCCTTCCTTCATTGGGGAGGTGTTGCGCTGCAGTGACGGTTGACCTAGGGTACTAAACTGGGCTGGGAGACCTTAGGGACTTCCCCTTAGTTGGCTCGGGTTCATTTTAGATTCTGGATCTACCACCCACTTAAGGTCCATTAATACTTGACTGGCAGATATCGATCACTTTCTGCTTGCAACTTGATGCAACCCAATGCAATGCAAGTTCAAAACAAATTTAACTTGCAGTACTGCATTGCAGTAGGGAAGGAGACTGCTATCCATGGCATTTTGCACTGCACTACAGTGCAGTGGAAAGTATGAACGGACCTTTAGTCAGAATCAGTTTAGACTGAGCTATCACCTATAATTCCGCCTCGTATGTTCTTTCAACTTCGCCGGTTCTTGTCGGGGTCCTCGCTCGCGGCCTTTCTCTAGCGGGTAGCTAGCGGGCTAGGGACCCTCCCTGGATCGGGTCCACACTCCACAGTGGTCCTCCTCCGTGACATTCACATGTTTTTAGTTGATCCTTGATCATTTGGGGCAGCCTCAGTTCGTCTTTGGCCATGAATTTCAGGTTGACTGGTTTCGTTGCCACCTTCGTTTCCTGGGTTCAGCCGGGGACCTCTCGATGTCTGTTGGGTCTTTCAACGGCGCCTATGATCCCTTTAGGCTGAAGTTACGGGGTAAGCCGCCGTGTCATGCTCGTGGCTCCCTTGGCCTCTGTTCGTATGTCTTTGGTCTATAGTAGCCTGCCAGTTTGTCGGGATCTTCTGTTTCCTCTGAACGAACGGAGCGCCACTCCATCGATTACCACATATGAGGTTTTCTTCGGGGAGAGCTTCCTCGCTCTTTCCACCTTCTATGGGATTTTGGCCCTTGAGGTTTAAAGTGACGCCTCGGGTCATCCGGACCGGTAGTGGGGCGCATAGGAAATGCCTCTCCATTAATCGTTGTTAGTGGAGGACTTCTCTACGGAATACGTTGTAGCGGACTGAGTAGTTCACTGCTTGAAATTTTTACGTCTGCTGTTGTAATCTTCCACAGAGGGACGGGTAGGGTTGTGTCGGCTTTTACGCTCCGATATTCACATCAACTCAGTATAATCTACTGTCCTCCTTTGGATTTATCGTTTGCGGGGACCACCTGTGGTAATCATTTCCGGCCTGGAGCTCTTTAGTGTTTATCGCCTCTTTGGAACTCCAAACGTTAGTCGGTTTTTGGTCACACGCTTTCCTCCCTGGGACCCACGTTTTAAACGTTGGCTGGAGGGAAGTGGTTCAATTCTCATTCCGATGCTAAGTTTTGTCGGGCCAGCCCGAGCCAATTCTTTGTTATTATTGGGTCTTTTAGCATACTTTAGAGGGAGTTGAGTTCTTCGCTACCTTTGAAAGCAAATTTTGTAGATATCTCCTAAACCCCACGTTCTCTTCGGTATGCCAAGGAACGTGTTGTCGAGAGGCTCTCTTCAAAACAGCGTTCCAAAAAACCTTTAACACAACATAAACGGCCACGCTACTCCCCCCTGAAGTATTCCATAATTAAGGCAAGTTCATGCGATCTGATCGAGAGGAAATCTATTTCGATTCCTTTTTGTGTAGTTTTGGGATTTGGTTATAGCCTTGACTGCCCCTAGCATCCTTTTTCTGAAATTATACGGGCTCCGACCTCCAAGTAGCTCTGTGCTAATCTGGTGTTGATTGAAAAATATCCAACTTGGTTGAATGCATATGTTTAAGTCAACATTAGTGTAAAGGTAATCAGCTCACGACAGTGTAATGATTTATCAAAAGAAGAAACCAATTCCGTTTGGTAAAATATATAACTGAGGCCTGATTACCTTTCCAATGTTTACTTCCCTCTCCGTGCCCGCCCGACAGCATGAGATTTGCACGTCCGGATTATTGTGGGGCACAAAACGGGAAAGTCGGAGATCAAGAATCTAAGGTCGACAGGGTGTAACCTGGGGTCACTGGTTGGTACCATTTCTTATTTAAGGGTACAGGGGAGGCGGCCAAGGACAAGAAAGCCCAATTTCAGACGTCGCCATTGGTTTTTTAAACACGTAAAGCGAAAATCTGGACGAAAAATTCTGCATTTGTTATAGTTGTTTAAGGAATATTCTTACTCCAAAACGTTGGAGTTGAAGAATCAACTCCACTGGAAGGGTTATTTCAGATTTTTTTTGGCATGAACGAACGAACGAGACGCAGGTCGTAATGTGAGGTCATGGAAACCCATGGACCGACCCACATCAAAGCACCCAAGTTAGTTTGTGGTTTGCCCTGATTTGCGGTCATTTTTTTTCACATTTTTGGTGAGTTGCTAGAATGAACCGAGGCTTGGCCGCACCGCCTGGGGGGTTATGGTATTTTGAGCATTCATTTTCTCATGAAAGGTAATGAATAATGTTAATTATGGTTTATAAAACGTAATGTTTTTGCCATTACTGACATTCACGTGGACATTGTGATGTGTGCAAGCTGTGATTCGTGATACCTGCGAACTTGTGACCGGAACGACCTATATGGATCGTGTAAACGTCGCTAAGTATAAGTGCTGTGTATTTGAGGGGTGACTCTGTCTACGTACTCACTGAACTGTACTTGCGTACGGTGTAGATTCGTCTCGCATGGAACCGTTCGTAGATTGAATTAATATTTCGGATATGTGTAAATTTTTGCGGATCAAAAAGATGATTTTGCCTGCCAAAAGGAGAGAGGTAGTGAACGGTTTGTATTATTTTGTAAATTAATATAATTAATGCGCAGTGATAGGCGTAATTTTAAATTGTTGTTAAGCACAACTACTTAACTCCAGTAGGCTCAAAATGGTTCAAGGTCACTCTGGAGAAAAATTATAATGAAAAGATTTCTCTCAAAAGGGCTCAAAATTCTTCATGCTTATAGTGTTACTTCAATCATTATTAAGTAATATAAAATATTCCAGGATACGGAATGGGCAGACCAATTCCATACAGGAAAAAATAATACGCAAGACATATACAAAATACAATAAAATACCGGGTGTCTAAAAAAAGAGAGCCCTCAAAGCGCCCTCTATTTCACGAAGAGAAAAAGGCAGACCATACAAAAGATCATCTCAAAAGCATTTATTCGTGGGTTACCGACACCCGACAACACAATCTTGCCAAAAGGACACATATCGCCTTCTTTTGCACCGGTTTCGACATTTGCGGGTGAGAGCTCGAACGGCCAAAACAACATGAATGAGAACACTTAACGCAGTAGGTTCGATCAGCCTTCGATTCTTTCTAAAACAAACCGATGGCCTTGCAAGAGTGAAATGCATTGGTATATAAACCCTCATTTATTACAGTGTCAGTTTGAGGCTCTCTCTGCAAATGGGAATCGTGCAAAGGGCGAATGACGGAGTTTAGTTCATTTTATCCACCGGATATGTACTGTTTTAGCTGTATTACAGACAACACACATTCTCAGCAATTCTTTTGTTTATGGTTTCTTTTGTTCTTGCGACAAGGTCAGTTCTGATATTGACAAGGTTAGTTCAGTTTATTGAAATTCCAAGAATCTACCTTCATTTCTTCCTTTACTGCCGGCTCTGCACTTATTTGGACGGATGCAGGCTTGTGCTCTTTTTTCCATTTCAATAATCGATCCATTCTTGTCCATCGGGTGTTGCAAAAGGCAGCGATTCTGTTGCGAAGTTCTGCCAAGTTGGCTGGTGGTCACTGTGCATCACTCTAGGCGAAGTCCAGCGGAGTCAAATCTGGGGAGCGATTATGAATTCGCAAGCCTGGGTTTGCAATGCCATCAATTTTTAGAACATCACCCTGAATGAAGAAGCACAACTTCTTTCAAAATATCTGTGCATAACCCCTGATCTTACCCAGCTAGCCCAAAATGACGTTGTGACAACGTTAAAAACGTTTTAAAATTCGGTCACTTTGACGTAATTTTAACACGTTAAAAACCACGTGAATGTTGTTAGACACTGGTAACGTTTTCAAACGTTTTATAGCCGTTATTTAAAACGAGTGAGAACGTTATCAAAAATGCTTAAAACGTAAGGACGAGTTAAAAACGTTTCTAAAACGATATGAGAACGTGCAAAACATTTGATAATTGCCGAATTAAACGCTAATAATTAGAGAAAACAAGGTAATCGCGTACTATATATCGTTAATTGCAAGAAATCTACAATCAAGATAATTAACAAGTGGTTGACAGACACAAATTACTCACTTACTGTACTGGAATTGAAACTTGGGACCCTCGCGTGGAAGACCAAAATACGTACCCACTACACCAGCTAGACGGCTTACAATTTAAGGGTCGTAAGTTATAATTATATAGGGTCGAAGTTGATAAGAAGAGTTGTATCTTTTTTTCAAAGTGAGTGACCTATTCAGTAACCATTTCATTACCATGAAATGAGACACCATCTGTGTACAGGAATTAAACGCACGTTGATAAATACTGCCAAAAATAAAGGCAAAAAATAATAACAAAAAATAATAATACTAATAAAAAAATAACAATAATAAATACTCTCTCGCGCCCGCTCCACGCAAGTTCTTAATGCGCGTCTCACCCAACATGACCCCAAAAACGCGCCTGTGATGGGCGGATTGCGTGGCCAATGCGTATACGCGGGGGACTCGACGCAAATGAGGAAAAGGAATAAAAAAGCCCGCCGAAACAGGAAAATAAGGGCAGCGAAGAATAAGCCAGTGCGCATGCTCCCGTTAGTTTGGAATATGACTTATTCCGTTACAGAGAATAAATCGGGGTAATTCTTCCGCTGCCTTTAGACAGACAGATTCAAAATAAATAAACTCTGCGGAAATACAACATCTAGAAGTCATAACTTAACTTCTACCGCTTCAAAACCCATTCTATTGGCCTGTTTATATAAGAACGTGATGGACACGTTGTGCGAACGTTGTCTGCCATATGACGTCGTCAGAACGTCGACCAAAACGTTTCCAAAAGACCACCCTCATCAGGTAAACATATCACGTTTTTCAAAACGTTTAAACGGAGCCGTAGGGGTCATGTTTTTTTCTCCTAAAATTATTTTTTATCTCGTTTGAACGAGATACTATCTCCTTTGAACGAGTTACTATCTCGTTGAACGAGTACTATCTCGTTTGTACGAGTTACTATCTCGTTTGAACGAGATACTTCTCGTTTGAACGAGATACTATCTCGTTTGTACGAGTTACTATCTCGTTTGAACGAGATACTTTCTCGTTTGAACGAGATTACTATCTCGTTGTACGAGTTACTATCTCGTTTGAACGCGATCTTCTCGTTTGAACGGATTACTTATCTGTTTGAAGAGATTACGATTCTCGTTGACGAGATAATCTCGTTTGAACGAGAACTATCTCGTTTGAACGAAGATGACGATCTCGTCCCCCCCTCTAGTTTGAACGAGTTACTATCTCGTTGTACGAGTGTACTATCTCGTTTGAACGAGTTACTATCTCGTTTTCTTGAACGGTTACTATTCTCGTTTGAACGAGATATTATCTCGTTTAAGAGAGACTAATACGTTGTTGAACGAGTTACTATCTCGTTGTACGAGGTATTATCTCGTTTTGAACCAATATTATTCTCGTTTGACGAGATACTATCTCGTTGAACGAGATAACTATCTCGATTTTTGAAACGAGTTTACTAATCTCGGTTGAACGAGAACTATCTCGTACCCTCCCCACCCTTGAACGAGATACATCTCGTTTGAAAAGCGCGAGATACTATCTCGATGGAACGAGTGACTATCTCGTTTGAACGAGATACTATCTCGTTGAACGAGATACATCTCGTTTGAACGAGATACTATCTCGTTTGTACGAGTACTATCCGTTTGTACGGTTATATCTCGTTGAACGAGATATATCTCGTTTGAATGAGATACTATCTCGTTTGTACGAAATTACTATAATTAACTCGTTCAAAGGAGATAGTAACTCGTTCAAACGAGATACTATGTCGTACAAACGAGGTAGTATCTCGTACAAACGAGAGTTAGTATCTCATACAAAAGAGTTAATAATTCGTACAAACCAGATAGTAACTCGTACAAACGAGAACAGAAAACTCGTTCTTCAAACGAGATAGTATCTCGTACAAACGAGATACGTAACTCGTAACAAACGAGATAGAATCTCGTACAAACGAGTTAATACCTCGTACAAACGCGATAATAAGACGTCCAAACGAGATAGTAACTCGTTCACCGAGATAGTAAGGTCGTTCCAAAAACGAGATAGTAACTCGTTCAAAACGAGAAATAACTCGTACAACGAGTAGTTAACTCGTGCAAACGAGATAGCATTCTCATTAAAACGAGTTAATAACTCGTGCAAACGAGATTAATCAACTCGTACAAACGAGATAAGAACTCGTACCAAACGAGATAGTAACTCGTTCAAAACGAGATGTTATCTCCTTCAAACGAGATAGTATCTCGTTCAAACGAGATAGTATCTCGTTCAAACGAATAGACTCGTACAAACGTAAGATAGTATCTCCTTCAAACGAGATAGTAACTCGTTCAAACAGATAGTAAGTCGTTCAAACGAGATAGTAACTCGTTGAACGAGATAGTAACTCGTAACAACGAGATATAACTCGTGCAAACGAGATAGCATCTCGTAAAAACGAGATAATCACTCGGGCAACGAGATAATAAACGCGGCAAACTAGATAATAACTCGGACAAACGAAATATAACTCGTTCAAACGAGATATTATCTCGTTTCCAACGAGATAGTAATCCTCTTCAAACGAGATAGTTCTCGTTCAAAACGAGATAGTATCTCGTTCAAACGGAGATCGTAATACGTACAAACGAGATAGTAACTCGTTCAATCGAGATAGTATCTCCGGTCAACGAGATAGTATCTCGTTCAAACGAGATAGTAATCCCGTTCAAACGAGATAGTATCTCGTTCAAACGAGATAGTATCTCGTTCAAAACGAGATAGTAACAATCGTACCACGAGAATTATAACTCGTTCAAACGATATTACCTCGTCAAATGAGATAGTAATCCTATCGCGTTCAAACGAATAAAAAAATATTTCCATGACCCCCTTACGGGCTCCGTATTTAAAAAGACGTTTTTAAGCACGTAATTATTACGTGGGACGGTTGGATGAACTTCGAAACGTTGTCAAAACGTGTTCTCAAAGTTTTTGACTGGTTTGACCACTTTGTAACTTTTGCAAACGTCGAGAAAACGTTTTATGTTTTTACCTGGGTTATCCCAACCTTCTCTCCTAGCAAACGATTCGAATGATGTAATTATGGTTTTC
The DNA here is from genome assembly GCA_023653785.1 of Ophioderma brevispina. Lineage (NCBI taxonomy): Eukaryota > Metazoa > Echinodermata > Ophiuroidea > Amphilepidida > Ophiodermatidae > Ophioderma > Ophioderma brevispina. The sequence goes on from JAMKCH010008376.1 coordinate 29,921, forward strand.
GTCCTTCTTGTCTGTTTAACTGGATTGAAACCGATCAAATTAGTTACCCTCTGAAGTACATACAGTCCTGCGGTAAGCATATGACCTTGCAAAAGTGTCTGCAGAAAATATTTTGATTGTTTCTATGCAACATTGACCTGCTGGTTTCCAACTGGGCCAATTGCTGAAAAAGGAGCAAGATAACAAATATATTTTGGTTTGTTTGTGATTCAATAGCACTATATATCCAGAAGTACCAATGCCAACTCAGAAAGCTGAAACCGTAGCTCCGATCAAGCAATGCGAGTTTTTTTTTTTTTGTCTAGGTACTGGTTTTACCTACTGAACTCATACATAAGAGGTACTCATTCCATGTCGAGGTCATGAAACACATGTGTGAAAGGCTTGGTATTCACAGTTTAGCACATGTGCTTATCATTACTTACCAATGGCTTACAGAAAGATTTATTGTAACATTATCAAACTATCAATTCTCTTGATTTGCAACAAATCAACAATTGGAATAGGCATTTTACCGCTATCACCATTCCTCTCATGGGTGATACACATGAGAGGGCAATTAGATTTTGTTCAAGGCAGTTTTTTTTTTTAAAGAGGAAGAGGGTCAACATATTCCATCTCGATGTTATAGTATAGTATACCATACATGGTAACATGGGTGCAATGCTAAATCGAGAAAGGTGAAACAAAATGAAGCACAATTGTGAAAAAAGGCTAGTGAACGGAAATTCAAAGTAGGTGAAAAGGTTCCTAGTAGTTTTTTTTGCCAGAAAGTTTCAGGAAATTTGCAGTCAAATGTTGCGCAAGGCCCATACAACATTACCAGAAGTGGGCGATTCAAATTATCGGGCATGAATATGCCTACACAAAACAAAAACACTCAGGTTGTTGTATGTAAATATGTTCAAGAAATACCATGATCGTGAACAAGCAATGATATTAAACAGTTATGGTGTATCAGGGAATTATCCCATGACATATCTCTCTTAATTCCTTAGATTTAATTTTAAGTCTTAAGTACTGGAAATTAGTGACAAACCTTTTTGGATTTAAAAACAATTCCTTTTAGATTCATATAAATCTTTAAATGCTTTTATAAACGTTTTTTTACTCGTTTAAAGGTTTCTTTTCAATCAAAAGGACTTATTTTAAGTAAGCCTTTTCACGGATTAAATGTTTAAGTCCAAAAAAGGTTTTGTCACTAATTCCAGTCTTGTACTTAAAAATGAGTCTAAGGAATTAAGATAGGAGTTCTGGTGGAATGAAATCAA
>JAMKCH010008377.1:0-48258 GCA_023653785.1 Ophioderma brevispina
GTTTTTAGTTTCTTGTTCTATTAAAGTGGCATAACATCACAATTTATGCATGCAAATAAAGGCGAAATGTTAGAGGAATGCAAGTGCATGACGTACGTCACCTTGATGAAAAGGAAACATGCAGAGAGCATGCCTGATGCCTGCGGATCGTCACGACACATGGACCATACACAACCACGACATGTATGGACTATACACAAGTGACAGTCCTGTCATTGAAAGTACATCACAAATCTTCTGCTAACATGAACTCTGAATCTGTCTGTTTATTGCCCATACACATGATACACAAGTGCATGTAGCTCGTCCCAACAGTGACTCTTAACCTTTAAACAGTACCAAGTACTACCAAAATACCGAACTGACCTGAGATGTGTGGACATGTTTACATATAACATGGTTATTGCAAGTAATTTTTGCAGGCTTTAATCATGCATGAAAATGAGATGAAAAATTTTGCTCCATCCACACTCAGTTGGGAATTCATTGAATATCGACTTTCTTACTATGGCAGTGTGTGGTAGGTTACTATACCTATTGGGAATAGTGCACAGTCACAGTCTTGGCGGTACAGTGCAATCACCATCATCATTCATTATTATCATTGTAGGTTAGGCTGAGTCGTGGGTCTGTCGGAACTAATTATTGTTATGTGAGAGAGGAAAACGAAAAAGCTGGTTTCATTTACCTTCAATGCTGGCAAAGGCTCCTAGTCAAAGCACACCAAAAGCACCTTATTTTTCACTTCCCTTCTCTGCCGGCAGTATCATGCCCTGGTACTTTGGGAGTTCCGAGAGGAGGGAAAGTCTGGAACGTACCCGGGTATTCTATTTAGACAGACTTATTGGTCTTGGTATTTCCGGCACAATGCGTAAAGGCATGCCATCTGATTCAAATCATTGTCCTATTTGACAGCGCGATACCAAACACGAAAACAATTTCTTTTATAGCATGGTTCAAGAGTACTTTGTGTGTGGGAATTTGCTAAAAACATTACGCGCAGAATGAGACTGCAATTCATAGCGGGCGTGTGTGTGTAAGTGCCGTTTCGGTTCATCCACACAAGACTGGAAATAAGACTAATTTTCTATCTAACGCCCCGAGACAGAGGGGGTAACTCGGACTTGGATTTTGAAAATCTACGCTGTAGATATGGACTAACGGCATTTCTGGATAGCGTTTAGTGTTCTAAACGCCCTGCGGATAAAATCTAACGTTGGTCGGAAAGGATTTCACGTAGGACAGAAAAGTTCTAACGTTAGTTGGCATCTAACGCTATGCAGATGTAGCAGATATGCTGCGGGATCATGCCACCGCACTTTTTGAAAGTTGAATAGAATTCAACATGCTCAGGGATTCAAGGTCAATTCCCTAGACTTCTATATGAAACGTTACCGATTCAAAAGCGCTTAGGCAATCCGCCCGGCAGAAGTTCGTTTTCGGGTTGACAACCGTCCATATGCCGGTCGGCCTATTACATGTAGAATAGATAGAATAATCATAATAACAATTGTAGTAGTAGGGCTAGTAGCTCAGTAGTAGTAGTAGCTCATATTAGCTAGTAGTAGTGGTATGTACTGTCTTCTGACATTGGTGATCCTGAATAGTGTTATAATGTCCCTTAATGTATTCTTGGTGATTTCAATTCTCGATAAGTAATCTTATTGATTATATCTGAGTAATGTTGCTGTTCCAGGTACATTACACGTTGAATTTGATAGGTTAGGTGACTCAATTGCAAACCTTGGAATTCAGCGCAACAGAACAAGCCAAGGATAGTTAAAGCAATAACAAATGAGTTACAAATTAATGAAAGATTTGCAAGAACCTTGACCGCGTATATTGAATGGTTAGAATTGGTGAGTGATAAAGATGCTGGTTTGATTTTACTTATTGATTTCATACTGACGTAATATTCATGAGACAACAGTGAAGACCTAAAATGGATCCCAAATAAAGCCGAGTAGTTTTTTCTAATAATTTTGACAAACTGTTAAAATGGGATTCCATTCGGTAGACTGGATTAATAATCTCTAAGCACTTAACTCTCAACCAATACTAGATTGACAGCATTTGCAATGATTGAAAGGAATTGCGCATTAATTCAGCTGTATAGGCCTACTGGAAATAATAATCGTAAAAATAAGAATAATTACCATGAAAATTCTAACGACAAAACCCTGGTTTGATATTGAGTGAAATATTGTAGAAATAAAATGAGTGAATATCTTACTAGACTTAAAAACAGGCTATCAAAACATAAATCTGATGCTAACTTGGTTATGTTAAAAAGTGCTGCTAGGAATTATAGAAATTTTATCAAAAGGGCTAAGAAGAAGTTCAATAAGAACCAAACTGATATTTTAAGATCATTCAAACTTAAAACTCAAGAGTTCTGGGATACTATCAACAAAGCTGATAAATCTATAAAGAAATGTCATATAAACTGTTTCAGCATTTAACAAGCTTTCAGCAATGTTACAGATGTAAATGATGTGCCACCTGATGATTCGCACTTTGATCCGCGTAAGATTTATCATTCTATCGATGAATTTATTAATGATAAAATAACAATTGATGAAATCAATTTTGCTCGTCAAAATTTAAAAAACAACAAGGCTTGTGGTCCAAATAATATTCATCAAAAACTGTCCTAGCACAATGATTATTATTATTTGTAATGTCTTTAATCTTATTCTTGACACAGGAATTATTCCATCCAATTGGACTCTGGGTTATGTAATACAAATCTATAAGATTAAAGGTTCTCCTGATGACCCTAGTAACTGTCGCGGAATAACGTTATTAAGTGCACTGGGTAAACTCTTTACATCTATTCTTAATTCAAGACTTACCATGCTTACAAACTTCATAGACTACATAGGATTATTATGTGAAGAACGAAGAACAAGCTGATTTTAGGACAAACAGCTACAAACTACTATGGATCACATTTTTGCACTTTATAGTATTTTCGACCTGTATCTTAGAAATGGTAAAACATTATACTGAGCATTTGTCGATTACAAGAAAGCTTTTGATCTAGTAGATAGCTCAGATATATGGTCCAAACTAATGCCGAATGGAATTAATGGTAAAGTTCTTAATAGTGATGTTCAATCTGTATAAGGAAGCTAAGTCCTGTATTAAATCTAACAACAGACTTAGTGAATACTTTGAATGTAATGTTGGTGTTCGCCATGGGGAAAATTTTTCTTCAATGTTATTTGCATTTTTTCTTAATGATCTCGAATTATCTGTAGTTAAAGATGGTTTACCTGGTCTTAATTTTATCGATTCAAATATGAAAAGTATCTAAGTGATGATGATATCGAAATGTGGTTAAAATTATATGTCCTAATTTATGCAATCAATACAATAATTCTAGCAGAAAATGAAAAGGACCTGCAAAGTAGTCTCCAATCACTGTATAACTATTGTGAATCATGGAAATTAACAGTTAATTCAATTATAACTAAAATCGTCATATTCTCTATAGATGCAAAGTTAGAGCAAAACCTAAATTTTGTTTTGGTAACAACTTGATTGAGATCTGCGATGATTACACCTATTTAGGAGTCACATTTAATTACAACGGAAAATTCAAGAAAGCGATCAACAAGCAAGTTACTCAAGCGAGAAAGGCAATGTTTTGCATTACTATAGTAGATTTCAAAATAAGTGAGACCTCATTAAAAGTTTTAGGTCTGTCCATTCACCGTGAGAGGTAAGAGGAATTATTTTAATGGCCACGGGTAAAAACGTTTATGGTACTCGTACAATGTATAGTAACGTAGCTAGTAAATAATATTGACCTAAAATACATTATTTATAATTATATCTAAGATAGCTTGGATGTTTCAAATGAAGTATCAATTATTTAATTAAACGTTGTTATTTGAACATAACTACCTTTGACACTGCAAGATATCATTCCTTATCACATTATTGGAGAAATAATGCATTCTTATATCCATGTACACATAACACAAATAAGTTTTTATTTGGCCATCATAAATGGGTCAACCTTGTATTAAGTGAGCGGATTTAACATCCGAACCAACCATGGCATAAGTCATTCTATCGTTAACAGACCATTATAGAACTGAATGCATCAGTTTTCAATAAGCCGATTCTGTAAAGTAGCTTTGTACCATGGACACAATATGTTTTGTAATGGCAACAAAGGCCTAGTATCCGCATGGCCGGGGATTGAACCCCATATCAATTTCCCCCATCGAAATATGTGTGGAGTCTCACTTAATTTGAAATCTAAGTTACCAAAATGCATCTCTCTATTGACTCAAGGATGATAAGTTTTTGTAGTAGAAAAGTTTAATGATGATATCTTAAATACATTTCAATCTGCCCGGCTGAGCAAAATCAGACATATCTTGAATCATGGTGGTTTTCCGCTACATTTGGAGGGAGAATATAATTGTCAAACCTAACATTTTAAAGAAAACGACCAACCTTCATAACATTGATATTAATAGTCAAACATGGTTATCAGAAGTATTGAATAATAAGCTGTTGCTTTAACTACATAATTTTCAAAACTGATCTGGTTTATGAAAAATATCCTACTCAATTAAGTTATAGAGATAGAGTAGCTCTTTGTAGATTTAGATATGGCGTATTTTCAGACCACTAACACTCTACGACAACAACTAGTACACCCTAAAGACCCTGTTCCCAAGGAACTCCAACCTGGAGTTATCTAGTCTGTTCCTTGTGGATCATGCGACAAAGTGTACATTGGTGAAACCGGCAGATCATTGAAAAAGAGAACCGACGAACACCAGAAAGCGACTCAGACGGGCAACACACAAAAAATCGGCCATCGCCGAGCATGTGTGGAACGACCAATATAACATTGACTGGGACAAGACTACAATTCTGGACAGGAACACTAATTGGTCTGAAAGAAAACTCATGGAAGCTTTGTACATCAAGTCTACCCCTAACAACTTCAATATGGACAAAGGAGCAGAAATTCCTCCTGAATGGGGTAGACTACTCAAAGGATGCCTCTCGACCTTTGATCATCTCTTATTGTTCTCTCCCCCTTTGTTTACCAAGGTGTAACATCATAACTGTTTAGTTTGCTCTGATGATGGCATTCGCTAGAGTGTCGAAAGCTCAGCCTTCCAATTTTGATGCCTCTAGGGAAAGATTATTTTCTACTCATGTTTACCAACCTAGAGTACCAAGTAGTTTCAAAATAACACTAGGCTGTTGAGTAATTTTAGAAGATTTGGTGGGAGAAATTTCCTCGATACAACCTGCAATCTTTGTAATAGTAGGTGATGGGTGTCACTATCTTTTTATTTGTGAAGCTTTTGAACACGAAAAAAAGTTTTTAAAAATTACTAAAAAAATAATCCAAACACCCTAAAAATGTTCCCATTTTTCAATACAAATAACATTGCAACTTTGAAGAAACTGTGTAAATTTATTATTATTATTCAAAAGACTTTCATAAAAACACAGCCTCTTCAGAAAAAAGTCATTCGTATTTCGTAAGATGGTATGCTTGCTATTTTTAATAATTAGGCTCACTATTCATGACGTGTGCTACTACTACTACTAATAATAATAATAATAATAATAATAATAATAAAAATAATAATAATAATAATAAAAATAATAATAATTTTAATTGACAATAATAATATTAATAACAAAAATAATAATAATAATAATTAAGGCAATAAAAATAAGTTTGTCTCAGAAGAAATGTGAAAAATGCAAATACGAAATCTGCTTTTTTTAGAAAAATGCTAACGCGAAATGCAGGATTTTAAAACAAATTACCCACTTTTTCATTTTCTTTTTCTTAAAATTAAAAAAAAAATCTTTCAGTAAGCAAAAACCTAAAAAAGCGCTAAAAGACCAAATTAAACAAAATGCGCGCGGTCTTCTGAGACAACCTTGTTTGTTTTGTTTTTTTCTTGTTAGATCTTGGAGCACTTCCCCGTAAACACAAGGCAGGGGTCTGCCTCATGATTTTTGAAAAGCGACAAAACGGCATTTAGGGATTTAAGGGATTTACAACCATGTCTTTTATATTATATTGCTTGTTGTGGAGAGTAGCGGCGGATACCGGCGCTTGATAAATTACCGTTTACATTATTCTTTTTTATTAAATTAACATTATTATGGTGGAATCAAACATAACTCCAAGGTTCTTTACACACATATGCAAGAACAGAGGTGTAACCAAATCTAACTCTATTGAAGGCATCTTTTCAAAACACAGCGCGGCCGGGCAAAGACAATAAATTGTATCTTAGTCTTGATTCATCTGCAGCTTGTTTTGAGACATCCACGTGTGTATGTCCGATTACAGCTTGGAGTTTCCCTTATCACTTAGCCGTCTTCTTCTATTTATCTGACTACCTTCGCACTGTACATTTTACTTTTAGAAATCATGAAGCTAATTTCTTTGATAAGTGACCATAACCTTTTGTATTTTTTACCTTCATTTATATATTTACATCATACTTACATAGTTTTTATCATTGATCTTATCACCAATACTGAGATTGTATAAAGGTATTTGATAATCTTTATTTATACATTTCAAGTTTGCCAACATTTTCTTATTTCGAAATACCGTGCGTGGCCAGAGGTTTAAGTTTCTTGCCAGTCCCATTTTGACCGCAAGGGTCGACATCGCCGTCCCAGTCACCATTGGGTAAACACCCAAATTGCGAGATGTTTCTTTCTTTCTTTCTTCCTTGGCAGTGTAGACTTCAGATGGCTGAAGAATGACGCACTGTGGTGTGCACATACGTGATCCCAAGGACGACAGGAAAATCATTACGGTGCAATATATACGAGGTGCAAGTAAAAAATGAAGATGAGAAGCTACTTCTGTTGAAGATCCCCCAAGGTAGACTTAAAGCTGTCGAGGGATGGATATGCAGCTGGATTAATTGGAGGGCTATTCCAGTCCCTGATGGTGCGAGGGAAAAAGAGCTGCCGTGGAGATGACCTCTGGTATGTGCAGAGTGGGGAATAGGGTAGTTTTCCCGGTTGATGTCAACCAGATTGTGATACATCTTGAACATCATCATGATGAGACGGCAGTTGCGGCGTCTGTCCTCCAGGGTAGGCCACTTTAAGGTGTTAATCATACTGCTGACACTGCTGGTACACTGGTAATCACCAACTACAAATGGGGCAGAATTACGTTGAACCTGTTCCATTTCCAGATATTTCTTTGGGTGCTAAAGCAAATTCAACAGATGGATATGGGTATTGAAGTTGAGCTTAGTATCCAGATGGACTCCAAGGTACTTGGCGGAGTTGACCACTTCCAAGACAGTGTATACAGATGAAATATGCTTCCTCTTGTTGGTAATTTGAAGGACCTGGCACTTACTGGCATTGAACCTCATCAGCCATTTTGATTCCCAGTCTTGGAGAGGCTCAGAATCAGCAGTGGAAGAGATCTGGTCGTAAACTATGCTTTCATCAGCGAACAATCTAGTAGTCGCAGATGTTACACACTGAGGGAGATTGTTGATGTAAGAGTAGAGGACCTAATACGCTACCCTGAGGGACGCCAGATATAACGATCAGTTGAGTATCGCAAGAACGACCTTTCCTGAACCCATGCTGGGCATCTGACATGATCTTGTTGTCATCCAGGTGGCGTGTGATGGCACAGTGAATGATATGTTCACATATAACTTGCACAAATAAGCTGATGTCAGGGAGATATGACGGTAGTTGGCAGGAGAAGAGTGGCTCCCTTTCTTGAACAGAGGGACAATCTGGGCCTTCTTCCATTGTGTTGGAACTTGCCTTGCTTACTAGATGCCTGAAACAACAAGGTGGCTGCCGGAGATACCTCGACAGCGGTCTCTTTCAAAAGCTTGATCGGAATACCATCAGGTCCCGAAGCAGTTAAAGGCTTCAAGTTTCTCAATAGTTTGATGACCCCGTTCTGACAGACGGTTATATCATCCATAATAAGGTGCTGGACATCTGTTCCTTTTGCTGCTAGGATCACTGGATAATGTCATTGGTGAACTTATTATAGGCTTGACGACAAAGCTTTTGAGTCTCTTCCTTGAGGCGTTTGAACCTACTCCAATCTTTGTCTTTGTTTGTACGGCGAGCTTTCTTGAAAGCACGAGATTTTCTCCTGATCATGCTGATAGCACGCTTGGTTGCTGAAGTAAACCAAGGCTGGTTAAATCTTGTAGATGAAAGCATGTGTTGATCAAGAAGGACGATTTGTCAACTCAACAAGATGTCAAAAGTGCTGTCGCCTCTAGTTGGGAAGTCAACCAGTTGCTCCAAGCCAGAACTGTCAAGGAGGTCGAGGCAGTTCTTGTTTATTGAACATTTGTTGTGACGCAACATAAAGAAAACGCAACATAAAGAAAACGCAACATAAAGAAAACCAAATTCAAGATTTTGGAACCAAAAAAATTATGTTATGTTGAAAACAGCTCGTCCAAGATTTCACAGTGGTTTGAAAACAACCAACTCACTTTGAAAATAAAGAAAACCAAATTCATGATTTGGAACTAAAATTTTGTTTAAATTTAGTGATATTAAACTGATGTATGGTAAATGCCGATATTGAAAGAGTTGATAAGTTCAAGTACTTGGGTATTATTTTTGACCAACTTTTATCTTAGGGTAAGCATGTTGACAATAATTATATCATCCATTATTTCAAAACGCATTGGTGTTATTAGAGTTAAGTTCTATCTTCCTTTACACCCTTAATATGATAGCCAATGCTTTAGTTTTTCCACATTTTGACTATCACCATTATAGTCCTGTCTGGTCAACTGCAAAATTTAGTATTCCAACTCTCTTCAAATTCTGCAAAACAAGCTTGCTCGTGTTCTTTTATCTGCTGATATTTGAATCTCAATTGATGACTTGATGACTACCTTAAACTGGGATAAACTTGACAAGAGATGTCATAATCAGCTTCGTTTGGTTGTTTTCAAATGTCTTAAAAATTAAGCTTCATCTTATCTTTCATCTCAATTTATGTATACTTGAAATGTTCATTACTCGTAGTCAGTCGCCCAACACACCTGCAATTCCATTTTTAACAGAGGTAGTACAATTTGGAATAGCCTCCCAACTGATGTAAGGTGTAATTTAATTTTTATGAGCATATTCAATACTTTTCCATGCCCTTGTTAAAGGGACATAATGGCATGAAAAAAATTGACATAATGAAAATGACCCTTACTAATCAGCTTCCACTGGTTTGAAAACATTTAGATGTTACAGGCTGTCAAAACAGTAAAAACAGGAAGGAGTTCGGGTGGGGGGAGGGGGCAGTATGTGGCAATTTCTGGAACAAGGAAACTGACATTACTTGCAGCATTTACCAACTTGAAAGCCAGTTTTCTCATCTCACAGACGGCATGCAGACCATTGCCTATTGTTATATGGCTAATCCCGCTAATCCATCATTTCACTTGCCATATCACTATCTTACTACAAGCCTAAATTGCAATGCCTGAATCCCGTTTGTGGCAGGAGATATGGTCCTCCGGGCTCACAGTCCCGGAACATTGGTGACAATAGGGCAATCGATTTAATTGACTCTTCTCGCAACAACTTCACGCTTTATTCCATTCGTCTATGGAGTCCCTGGACTATCATACGTGCCGGACTCTGAATTACTTTCACAATGTTTCAGTGTTTATGTTCGTTATTATATTTCTCACTCACATATACATATTATAAATAATATCAAATGATAATAATACAGTAGTGAAGGAGTTGACAGGTAAGGCTTATTACCTGTCCAATTGTAACCCCACTTGACAAATGATTGCAGTTGAGAGTCGGATTATAATTGCGGAGGGTCTGACAACAACAAGCTGTCACTCCAGCATCAAGTTGTGACAGAACCAAATCAATACGGCTTGTATACATATTCTTATTCATGAAAGAACATAATTAACACAGAAATTAAATGCATTAAAGATGAAAATTGAATGAACACTGATACCATTATGTCTAACTTTGCATGAGAAAGGTTTTGTTATTCTTTCGTAATTGCTTTACTGACACGGAGATTTTTATGCTGTCATTTATGCCATTCCATAGCTTAGTACCTCAAATTTAATAGATTTTTCAAAAAATACTATCTTAACCAAGGAGTCTAAATTTATTTCTATGTCTGGTATTATATTGTGAATGTTTGATGTGTTTTCACAAAGATTATCATCAAATACTCTGGCAACATGTGATTTTCATATTTTGTACTAAGGTGGCAAGTTCCAAATTATACATATCTTTACATTTAATACATTATATTTGATCAGCAAAGGATAGTACTGGCATTTAACACCACCATTACTTAGGATCGTAAGCCTTTTTTGATTTTATATAGTTGATGATATGTTGAGCATGCAGTGCCCCAAGCTAATTACCGTAATTTAGATAGCAATAATTATAGAGCAATATAAGGTGTACAGAGCAATTGTGGGGAAGAAGTTTTTAATTTGTTTATTATACCAACAATTCTTGAGCATGTTTTTATTACATGTCAAAATGCTCTTTCCATGTGATGTGTTGATCAATTTGGAGACCTACAAACGTTGTAGAAGTCCTCTTTCAAGTGGCGTACTCTCTGCAGTGCCAGATGCTGATTCAATATGTAAACATAGATTTCTGGTCGCACTCTATGGTTTGACTACCAAGTAACAGTAGTTTGTTTTTTTGGAATTTACAGATAATTTGTTTACCTTAAACCCAACAATTTATTGCTCAACTCTGTAAGGACATCCTCAATAGCGTTAAATTGTTTTCTTGAGTAAAAAAACAGTTTGTGTCATCACAAAGAGATGACATCCAAAGATTTAGTAACAAACATGAATATCATTGACATATAACATAAATAACAATGACGCCAATATTGGATCCGTGTGGGACACCGCATATAATAGTTCCTCTCCTCTGAGATATGCGTTGTAACATTCACAAATTGTTCCCTATTACTAAGATAATCCTTGAACCAATTATAGTTTTATCCCTCTAAACCATAATGATTTATTTTGCAGAAGAATTGTATGGTCATTGTATCGAAGGCTTTGATAGATGCAAAAAAAAACCAGAAGTATATTTGTCCACTGTTAACAACAGCTGATCTTTTGTTGTCAAAATGCAACGACGCCATATACGTGCTGTGGTTTTTCCTAAAACCTATTTGACGGCTACAATTTTTATTGCGATCGAGATATGAAAACACATCTATTAAATACAAGCCGCCTAGAATATTTGAGAAAATGGGTAACACGGAACCGGACTATATTTGCGAATACACACTTTCATCTTTTTATACAGACGAATTACCTTAGCTATTTTAGAGCACCCGGTACTCTTCCAGTATAAATATATACATTGAAATAATTTGGAGTGGGTTGGTAATTTCAGGGGCGATCTTTTTTACAATGAATTACCCTAAACCATCATGACCAGGGACTTTTTGTTTAGAATCAAGCTTAGTGATTACTTTAACTATTCATGCTGTTCACGTGCATGGGTGCCAGATAAAAGCTGGTTTGGATTTCATTGACTTTTGCGACAGGTAATGAGAGTAATCGATCCCAGGGATGCTGTCAATTGAATTTGCCAAATTGGGGGCCAATGTTGACAAAGTATTCATTAAATCCATTTTGCAATACATATGGAATCTGTGTAATGCTATCGTATAGTGGAATTACTTGAACTTTCGCTTTTGTTTTTCTTTAGTATATGGTTAAAACTTTCCATGTACTTCTCATATTTTTGAAATGATTAAGGTTTTATAAGCAAAGAAGGCTTTAGCCTTTCTAAGAAGTGAATTTAGGTTTATTCTTAAACTGTCTATACCTATCATAATTATTATTAGTACGCTTTTTAATCAAAAGATTGATATAATTTATTTTAAAAAAAATGTAAAAATTCGGCATTTATGTATAGCGCTTTCCACAATGTATCAAAAGCGCTTTACAATTTTATTCCGCTGCCACTAGAAATGGTCAGATGCCTAAAATGCCAAGGCATACCTGTGGACGGCGCTCAATGGACACTATTCATAACAGCTCCCCATTTAGCACTGGTGGAAGAGAGGCAAGCGAGGGTGTAAAGTGCCTTGCCAAGTGGCACAACACATTGGCTTCAAGTGGGACTCGACCAGGACTTTGGGGTCAAGAGGCAGTCGTTGTATCCACTGGACCACACGGTTATTGAGTTTGAAAGGCCTTTAGTTATCCAGGGGACTTCGGTTCATACCTTTATGTGTTTATATCTTAAAGGTATATACCAATGATCATAGATATTATTAAATTTATTCATATTAAAATATTATTACATTAGGTCTGCATCCTCATTATGATGACAATGTAGAACATCATCCAGTTAATAAAGAGAATTCTATTGATCAGCATTTTAATTATTATCTTCAGTAAAATGTGTCTCGTATAAGTTTTACCATTTTCAGGACTAAACAAGCGTTCATTTCCTCTAGTTTAACGAATTGGTATTCACAAAGCTAAGATTGGAAAATGATCATTAATATCTGCAACAAAAATGCCACTACTTTGATGACAAGTGGTTATTATTAATTATAATATCAATGACTGGTAGCAGAAGTTCGGGGTTATTCTATAGGCTATTTTATTGTTGGAAAGAAATATAAGAATCAATCAGATTTATGAAATCACTTGTTTTGTTTGTGACGCTCTTCCTTAATTCTTAATATTTATAGTCCACCCAAGATGTACTGGAGTTTATTTTCCTTTGTGATGTTACTGCGAGATCTGTCAATTCCGAATTACAAGTGGGTCATCGATTGTTGGTGGTCTATAAACAACGGCTACAATGATATTTTCCGTTATCGTCTATGGAGCCCCGACTGTGGCTCCCTCCGTACGATTTTGCTTTCACACCGGTCTGAATACTTTTGATTGCGTCGCAAAACATGCTAGATCACTGTAACTTCTGTCAGGGATGTAAACACCTTGCTTTTCTAATCCATAAATTGTCACAAACGGCCACCCCCCCCGAAACTCTGCGTTTTTACTGTTTTTTACAGAATATAAATATCCAAATTGTTTTTGCAACTCGTGAATGTGATATCAGTAAGGGTCCTTTTCAGTATGTCATTTTTCATGCCATGATGTCCCTTTAAAGTAAGTGATGCGTGCATGCGGTTTCTCTCTCTCATGTGTCATTTCATTTACTATTCAAGTGTGGTTTAACTTATTTTTTTCTGTAGATAAATTTTGTTACTGTGTATAGTGATGAAATTGTCAGGTCTCATTGGGGAGACTCAGTTTTTTGTAAATGAACTGAGTAACCCGCAATAAAACATACTTAGGTGTATCAAACGTTGATTCTATGGCCCACCATATTTTCTTTGTCCAAGTACCCATGCTTCAATTCAACTCTATGTTTAATTGCAGTTTTCAGCCGATTCTTTGATATTTTCAAAAGCGTCCTCGAACAGGTTTTTGTACGGACTTCATTTGTTGTTTTAAGTGAATGACATCTGCATTTCTATATATTTTATTTATTTATTTTACTAATTAATTGTTAAAAGCAATACTCTCCGGGAATGCAGTGATATCTAAAGAACATTTCAGTTCACATGTTTTAACAATTAGATGTAAACTCCTCTAAATACTACATTTTCATCTTTTGCCACCCCCTCCTAGGAAACAACAATGGTATTTTGTGGAATGAAACTTGATTTTGAAGTTTATAATTATTATCCACGTTGATAACAAAATAACGCGTTTAAACGCTGACTCAGAGGTTTTGAAATTATGTAGTAATTAAAAAATCATCTTTAACTAAAGATAGTCACCTAAAATGCTTATTCCAATTTTAGAGATGAGTCGGATTTTTCGTTTTCATGCAGTAAGCATTTATGTACAGTATAAGAGTTCCATAGGATACCGTGTATAACAAAAATTCCGGATCCGGAATTTGATAACAAAATTGTGATTTTCTAAATGAAGGACTTCGATTTGAGCTTAGTTATTTCACACGGTGATTAGTATATGGGTAAGCATTATGTATATGCAAAAACATGATTTGTTTGAAAAATTACTGCGCCCTCATCGAGAAATTGATTTTAGGAAAAACTAAAACACTCAGTTGGTCACAGACAAGGCTACAACGCAATATAGGTTTTGTCATTCATATACAAAAGAATAATACTTACAAGTTACAATCGATTGGATTTCATATCAAGTTATATAATCAACTCCTTATGCCAGAACAAATTGTTGTCCTTCGTCACAGCCACGATTTTATGCCAAAACGCTTTGATTTATGGGCATGAAATTAACAAGGACATTCAATTCAGTTATGAAACCATAGACGTGCGCGTGATAAAACTAATTACATTAATTAACGTACGTGTAGGATATAATTGAAAAAACATACGGCAATGAGCGGTAAAGGACACTCACTAATAAATGACCAATTCATTAACGTTTCAGGACTCGAACTCCCATATTAACAGATTTTCCTGGAAAATTATCACATTTACTAGTATACCATTTTATACGTTTTACATTTTAAATGATACATTTTTAAAACACAATGATTTGTACAAAGACAATGTTTACATCTATTTTGAAATGTTTTACCACAATACCCATGTGGGTCATTTAATACTCTTTGCCAATGTTTTACTTTCCACTTTAAAGGTGGGTGACCCGATCGACAACCTCGTCCCAGTCTTTAGTCCATCAAAATTGAGATTTTGGTATCAGAAGAAAGTTCATATTTTTCTCATTACCCCCAGTTAAATTTAAGGTCCAGGAAATGTTTCCTTTTGATGTTATGAGTAAAAACGTCTCCAATTGTGGTATACCACATTTATTAACACACACACAGTCCTATGGGCTTATTACTTATTTTTACGATATTGTCTTTTCATAAATTTTCCCTAATAAGGGAAAAGAGAGAAAAATAAATCAAAATAATTGTAAAGTCAACTCTACACTAAAGATTTTTTAAATGATACACTGTAGAAGGTTGATTAAAAGCGAACACTCATTCTGTTGAATAAAATCATAGTCAAAGTTGAGTGAAACTTACACAAACCGGAGTATATTTTTACGAAACAATACGTAAGGTTTAGCCAACTTTCACTAAGATTTTACTCAACAGAAAGGATTGTTTCCTTCTTAATCGACGTTGAGCAAAATTCCGTTAGTGCATAAAGGGGTGGGGGCTCCTAGGAACCCGTGCTAATTAACGCAAAAACGACGCGATAGATTTGATTTTTTTTTGCACCAATGCAAGCGCAACTAAAAGTTAGACAAATACAAAAAATATAAACCAAAGTATATTGCAGCATTAAAAAACGCCGGCCGAAAAACCAAAAATGGGTCCCTAGGAACCCCCCCCCCCTTATGCAGTTAAGTGCTTGGTAACTAAAATATGATTAGCATGTTGAAAATTTGGTTAATTGGTAAATATAGCTTGTATATTGGCGTTATATTGTTGTATTTCTTCTGTGTGAGTTTTAAATGTAAAGGAAACATGCCCCACAGTTGAGTATTTTTATAGACTACTGTGTATAATTGAGTCAGTGGCGTTTAACCTATTATTTTATTCCCTACACATTTATTTTTTAACAATCCTGATTCAAACTTATAAAAATACAGCAAGTAAACTTGCGCCATCCCCCTGGCAAGATGGCAGTCTGGAACATAACCTCAGATGACCTTTGACCTTGGTCCATGACCTTTGACATCATCCACACATGAAGGAACCCCTATTGCACCTTAACCACAAGTCTGGTTTAAATCGGACTTAAAACTTTTCGAAGGAGACGCGAAACTGGAACACACACATACATACACATACATACACATACATACGGACATTCGCACCCTCGCAATATCCCCCTCTGCTTTTCAAGCCAGGGGGATAAAGAAACTAATAATTTCAAGGCACCTATGTTTTCCGTCATATGTAGTGGTTTCCTATAGATTAGACACTCAATAGATTTCTTCTATTTGGCTACAGAAATGTCTTAAAAGTGAAAACAAAAGGTCTTTTCATATGCTTATATTTCAATATAAAACAAATTCTAAATTTCCTATTTGCTCCAATAGGAAATTAGAAATGTCACATTTTTGTTCCCAAGAAATAAAGCTCAGCTTCATCCTTTCGGATCAGTGGGGATATTTTTGATAGAAAGATTAACATCCGTGCATTTTTTTACATTTTAGGGACACCTGTTATGTGAAATCTCTTGTTCAACCTTTAAAAATCAACGCTTTATCTTTGGTGTTGATTTTTTGTAAAACTGGTGATATGAGGGCATGCCACGGTTACTGAATGCAGGTGATTTTCATTAAATTGCTGTGTTTAATCGAAATGTTGGCCCTGTTTTTGACATAATGAATTTTGATTCATGGTTGAAGGACGCCGACAATTAATTTTGCATGGCTAGCGATATTAAAAAATTATTAAAAACTCGTTAATTACACGAATTTTTAATTGATTTAGTCACTTTCCTTGAACCATTGTTTCCTATATAAGTAGGAAAATCCAAGTAATTTGTCACTCGCAAAGCAGGCGTGAAACAGACAACAAGACATTCACAAGGCTTCGTCTCTAACTTGTTAAGGTAAGTTTTATTCTTAGTCTTGCAAATATACTATTACTATATAAGAGGGGTGGTTGATATGACTACTGACATTTATCAACGTCTTTGAATGATTTGTTATAGTTTCAAAGTATCTTGATGGGCAACCGATAATTCACGTACATGTATATGTAATAAAGTGTGGGTTATAAGGCCTATGGGCAGCCCGGCTGTTGGATATATCTTGATAAAGTTGTACCAAATTGTTTTATTATATTCAAAATTATTTGACTGTGACGTTTTATTGTCAATATTTATAGCATATGTTTACTATTGCTTATCCGTTTTGGGTATTTTTGTGATATTATGCATTTTATCTATGCCCTATATCCCCGAATAATTTACGTCAGCGTTCTGATCTTTGTGCAATAAGCATGGTGGTTATTAATCATTATTTTAACGGATTGGCTTATTTTTGTCCAGGTAAACTTAAAATTAGGCGTATTTTACGAGAATATGTTCTTGAGATCCTTTATCATTGTACCTTTCGGGAATGTGTTTTGAGATCATTCTTTTAAATTTAATTACGGTTAAGGGCTACGCTTTTTCTCTCTCCATCTCTCGCACTTGTCCTTCAGAAGTTTCAGTATCTGATGAATTCTATTAATATTTTTTCAGGAATCCATTAACAGAATGGCGTCAAAAGTAATGTTCGCCCTGATGGTATTCGCCGTTTTCACTACAGTGTCTATTGCAATGCCTCTAGAAGAGTACGACGATTCTAATATCATGGACTTGTTGAACCTCATTCTTGCCAGTAAACGAGGTGTTATGGAAGACGTGCTAAATGCAGACAGTAGTATGATGGACAAGCGAGGAAAGAAGGACAGATATTATTGTAAGTACTTTAAATATTGTGAACGAAAAAAGGGCTTGAATGTGAGCTATGCAACCGGGTATACAAGGCAAGATTCTTAATGTCAGTACACAGAAACAAAAGTGTGAAAAAATGTTGCATTTTAAAAGTTGTTTGAAATTAAGTTTTTGCAGAAAAAGGTAAAGGACGTGTGTTTCTTAATTCAAACGAGCAATTTAATTGCTTACAATAGACCATATTTAATAGACAGTCATGGTGTAGGGCAAGAGAGCCACATTACATAAATACAATACAGCCGCCTGTTATTGAATTCCAGAGATGCTCAATTTGCAGGCTGAGATGAATATGAATATACCTTTTACAAAAAGAAAATTAATTTTCAGGAAAACCGAATTTAATTTCTTAAACTTAATGCCAAAATTGCATCGGAAATACATCAAAGAAAATAAATAATCAACTTTTAGAGTTTTGTCAATTTTGTAGCACTAGTTTGAGGACAAAGGTAGGTGTACAGGTTTCCGAATTCGACAACCTTTAACATTTATTTATTATGGAATAGTAACTGCTGATTTATATATAGCTTCGATTTCTAGAAATTACTGTGTTACATGGTATAGGTGATCTATTATACTCTTGGCATTTCAATCATAGGGCAAGGGAGATTTTATGTTAATCGCCAAGTGTGACGTCGTATTGCATAGGGTCCATTGAAAGGGTCGATATGTGCAGGTTTCGAGAAAATGGAACGACCAAATTTAGCGTTTTTTTCAAGTCAAATCATGAAAATGTATCTCCAAATTGTACATTTCTTGTGCTATATTTGCAGGACATGTTTTAAAGGTGAACACTTGTAGAAAAAATCATTTTTAAAACGTAAGAAGCGTTCAGATTGTCTTACTTCAATATGGTTATATACACAGTTAAATTTTCATTGACCAAATTACGTTTTACCTATCTTTTTCCTTTCAGATTGTACTGAACCAGGATTCCAAAATTGCATTTGTGATAAGAAATATCCTGCAGGTCATAAGAAACACTTCGTTAACTGCTATTAATATTCAGGTAAGCTAGCTCCAACATGTTTTTCTACAAGTATAGAATTTTGCGGTTCTAGGTTTGAGTGATCGCTGCGCGCTGTATTCAAATTCAGAGTGTAAACTATCTGTGGCGTTTAGTTTTAAAGATAATTTATGATGTAGCAGAGGTAAAATGTATGTAGAACTATTCATCAAATAGCCTCAGTAAATTTAATTACTATTGACCCTAATTCAAAGGTTATGTAATTTGTCTTTTATGTCCTGCATTTGTAATCTTTGTGACAAAACGTTGGTAAATAATAAGGTCCCAAATTTATTTCAGGCAATTTTGATTTTCTGGCTCTAAACTATTAAAAGAGAACACATGTACTGATCACCGAGCAGCTCAAACAGCAATTTCCCTCTTTTCTGTTTGACAATAAAAAATGGTATATAGAATACTAAGAATACTGAATCATTACATTATACATTAAAGGATAACGATGTATTACCTCTCGTCTACCTGAGCCATATTTGCAACTCGTGATTTTACTTACCAAACACCCGATTCCTATCAATTTGGTACCACAGGGTAGCTTAATGTTTCTTCTTTCAGTTGGTATTAAAATGAGTACCATTATGACGTTACCATGACGTCGTAAGTTAAGGGATGTATGAATATATATCAAGTGGAAAATTATATTTTACAATTTTACTGATTCAAAAACATTACAGCACTAAAACGTAATGAGTATATAGTCATTACCCATCAAATAGAGCCAAAAACCGCATGAAAATCTAATATTCTTACCTTTTTTGGTGAAAAATCATTTTTTTTTTCGCTTTTCTACACTGTGCTTCTATTGACAGTTTTTTTTTGACATGCGAACTTTGTGACGTCATTCTAATGTAATGCTAGGTATGTTGGTACTCATTTTGGTATTACTGGAAAAGGAAGGACCATAATCCATTGATGCCAAAATTGAGTGTCTGTAATATTCCTTATCGTACTATAGTCCGATTTTTTATTCCTGTCAGTAAACGCATATTGTCGATGGTACAAATTAATGCGGAGGGGATGTGCTGAGATCAAAAACTAAAAAGCCGTACTAACACCTGAAATGCTAAACTCTGTTCAACCGAGTAAGATGCTTTAACCCATTGTACACGAACTTTTTGTATCGAATTTATAAAGGCTTCATACCAGATTCAATTGAACAGATTGTCGTAAAGTTTGAGACACGCTATCGATTTCTTTGTTTGGTGCCAATCAATGAACGGATAAAGTGTCATGAACATCAAGGCTGGGTGAAGAGGAACATTAGGCCACGTAGATATTGTAGTTTGTTATGACTGACCAAAACTCTAAATTACTTATATAGATAAATGATTGGACCAATTGAATAAATTCCTGGAACAAGACGAATAAATGTAAACGTATCAGATTTTCTTATATTCCTTAGTGACGTAAAAAAAACTTTGGTTAGTAATAATTACTTATTCATATCGTTTTCTTGTGTTGAAAGCTTCCAAGAGTTTGTTCCCGTAATGTTTGAATTTATGCAGTTCAGTTTGCCCCTTGTAACATTGCTTCGTTAGAAAGGGGAAATTTTTTATATGGCCTTAATTATCCGGTCTCGTGACTCGCAATTCTATTGTATTGTTGGGGTAAAGCATACACCTCTCCAAACACATGGAATCGTCGACCACGCCCCGAAACTTTTACTGAACTGACCAAATAAAAAAATCCGACGATAGGAGGGTTTGGTACATTCTCTGCCCATCATTTTTGGGTATCACCCTGTACCTTACACTATACCCGGTACTTGTTAGTGTTAGTAAAACTGTGCAATTGACAATGGTACCAGAAAAGGGGTTTTATGCAAGGCGAGGGGGTGGGGGGCTTTTGAGCCATTTTTTTAAGAGGCCTTCGTAGACGAGGGTTACTAAGGGCAAGAAGACCATTCGCGAATATAATAGTCGTCTATAGGTGTGTTGACAATGCACTAGCGAAGTAAAAAGCAACAGGAAAAGTATTCGTTAAACCCAGTCCGTAGCTGCAGGCTACTTTAACTGGTCCCTCCGGAGCTGATGAAGCTGGCTTGAAACGTGTGTCTTTTATATATAACATTTATTCTTTGCAATTAATTTATAATTTGCAAATACACGCTAATTGTTTGGTATCGCCTAACTCATTGTCTAACTTTAAGATTTAAGAATATTGACAATATCGTCTCTGTCTCGTGTCTCCTACCCATGCCACACCAAGGGGTTGAAGCCCATTCAAACCAGGTCGTCCCGTGCTTGGGCGCGACATTTTATGAAATTGCCGGAATAATTATTAGTTTGGGGCTTGTATACACCATAATGTCAATTCGATCCAACAATCCGCCAAAATATCAGTTGTTGGATGTTGGGTGACTATTGGGGTGGTTTTAATTTTTGTCCTCCCATGGGCACTCAACCGAATGAAATGACACGCAGTCGTCTTGATTTAAATAAACCGCCTCATGAATACATCTTTTCACCTAGCGCACATTGCATTATGAGAAAAAAGAGTATTTGAGCACAATGCTCCAGGTGCACTATTATTACCCTGGACAACTCTAAAACATACATCAAGTTGTATCACTACCGATTAGTTTATATTCAAAGCGGCACCCACAGATGTGGAAGAAGCGAGGCCACCATTGCTTTTTTTTTTTTAATTTTTCTTTTTTTATTAATAAACCCTTGGGCAAAACATGCGAGACGATGATTTCTAAAGATGACGTAACGTTTTGCTCTCTACTATCTAGAACCTCTTTGGCATATCCGCAAAATATGGGCATTAACAAACAAAAGACATGCAATAGAAATTATGAAACGAATAGGACTAGACTTACATTGTAAAGGATAGGGACCTAATCAGCAATTGATATGAAGTCGTTTTCCACATAAAAAATAAAACTCTTACTTGTATTAGCCTGTAATTTTTACATATTTTGTTTTTTTTGCAGAGGTGCCTATGATATGAAATTCCCACAGTTCATTGAGCCTACACAATTGCCTCATCTACAAGATCACGGTGTGCGCCGTATATTTACGTGTAAAGCTTGGACACTAAGTTATGGGATTCCCCGTTATCTCACACAGTTGCCACAGTTTTTGTACCCATAATGTAATGCCTTCAGTCATTACGACACAGCAACAAATAACAAAACCGATGCGTTGATCCACATCTTACCTTGTTTTATGAAATAAACCAAAGATTACACTTTTTTCATTCTTTGCGTTTGTATCGTTAGCACTTTATATTACAAAGAGCAATATTATTTGCAACTAATAATTTAAGAGCTAGTGGAAAGTATTTCCGATCCATCTGTCTTGCATTCAGTATGTTTACAAATCTTACAATCGTTCCAATGTATGATATGCTGACTGACGACGTTATAAAGCTGGATGGGACCGTGAATGGTTGCCGCCGATACTTGGGTTCATCCCGCGGGTTCGAAGTTAATCACCATTGGTGTTCGAGTACGTGGTTGGCCAACCATATACGGAATAAAGCGCAACACATGTAACAATGAGATTAATTCCGTACAATAACCCACGTACTCGAACACCAATGGTGATTGGCTAACTTCGAACCCGCGGGATGAACCCAAGTATTGGTGTGTTGGCCAACCATAACCGTGCAGTGTGAAGTAGGGTGTTTATCATACACACAGCATACACATTTACCACAATAGCCCAGGAGCTAGCAGACATTTGTAACACATCTCAAGTACAAAAGGTTTGAGTGATTAAATATGTAGACAGACTGACATGAACCCTGAAACATAATTCTTAAGTGCAGCAAATGGTGCCTTAATGAGAGGGGGCCAAGACAAAGTTTGTACAGGGGTCAAATTTTTAAATTGATTCAATAATGTTGAAAAGTATACCATGTAATTTGTCTAACCACAAGGATTCAGGAAAGGTATAGTTTGTACTATGCACAACGTAAAGTTTAAGAGTTATAGGCTAAAAACAGCAGAAATCAATAAAAAGGGTCAATTTCAGTTGTACATGGGTCAAATTTTCAAGTTGCTCCGATTTGGATAAAAAATGGTGCAAATTATTGGTGGAGCTCATAGGATCAAAATAAGGAATAGTTTTGAGTGTCTCAAATGCTTGCTTAAGAAAGTAGGGGGAAACAAGGTCAAGCCCCATTGAATGCAATGGACGTTGACCTTCTGTGCCCCCTACATCGGTAACTAAGCATTTTAGACAGTCAAAACTATTCCTTATTTTAAATCCTATGAACTACATCAATAATTTGCACCATTTTTTATCTAAATCGGAGCAACTTGTAAATTTGACCCCTGTACAACTGAAATTGACCTTTTTTATTGATTTTTGCTGGTTTTAGCCTATAACTCTAAAACTTTACATTGTAGATAGTACAAACTATACCTTTCCTGAATCCTTGTGGTTAGACAAATAACATGGTATACTTTTCAACATGATTGGATCAATTTAAAAATTTGACCCCTGTACAAACTTTGTCTTGGCCCCTCTCCTTAAGGCACCATTTGCTGCACTTAAGAATCGCGTTTCAGGGGTTTCTGTCAGTCTGTCAACATATTTAATCACTCAAACCTTTTGTACTTGAGATGTGTTACAAATGTCTGTTAGCTCCCGGGTTACAACGCCATGCCTTTGAGTGGCCAATAGTTTTAAACATTCTTGCGAATTCTGTCGACATAAATATCAGCGCACCAATTACAAACTGGATAACAATCTGTATGGAATCTGGTGCACTGGCGGCGAGACGTGTTGGTGCAGTCTTGTTAATAATTTGCCAAAGAGAAAGTACATGTAAAATAATTTGTAAATATAGAAGTACTATTTGTTTGGTGGTTTACGTGTGTGCTTGTGTGTGTTCTGTTCATTTTTTTTGAATGGTTTCTTTTAAAAGTGAGATTCAGATGTTCAAAATATAATTTGTTTTGTGTTTCAAATAAAGGTAATATAAAAATTAAAGACACACTGTGTCTGTTCAAATCGAACTTTTGAGATAAAGTCATTTTTATGTAGTAAACATTTATACTATCAGTACTATAAGATAATAAAATCCGGATCAGGAATTTCACTAAAAAGTTGTGATTTTCTATATGAAGAACACCTATTAAGTTGAATTTAGCTATTTCATATAGTGAATAGTATGTGGACAAGTATTATGAGATTGTCTAAATAAAAACAACGTTTGTTTGAAAATTGCAAGCGGTGTGCTCGGGGAATCATAGAGCCGGCGTTTAAATAACGCCTTGAATGTGCCAATGCATTTGCGTATCAAAACTTGATCGAGTTTGGACAAACTGCTTTTGATTTTGCCTTAGTGTAACGCATGGCCATCAGTGATCACATGATTTAGCCAGATAATAGCAAATATCCGTAATAACCATTCTTATTCACAATTATTGTTAAAGCCACAATCAGTCATTTTTGTTTTCCACAAATTTAAAATACCCATTGTGTCTCGCAATTGATAGTGTTGCATGACATTATAATAATTTTTTCAAAAATTTAAAGCTTGAAAAGTTACCTTGAAACTGCCGTGGTGAGTATTTTTGCCGTTATAAATGTCGGGAATGCGACATTTTTGCAACAAAAATCGGCCTTATTTAAAAAATGTGTGTTCTCAGCGTTCACTTCAGGTAACTGACAAGCCCTAAACACAACCAATTACCGCAGGATAGGCCTACCACACATGGCAATTTTGTGGTTAAATTGTGGTAATTGGATGTCAAAACATCAGGCCATCATCACTGTGATATCCTGTGTGTGTTACTGAGTTGTTTGATTGTGCACCATGCAGTTGATGGTCGGTACCTTGTGGTAATTGTAGTGTACCATCCTAGGGGCCGGAGTGTGTGGTATGTAGTAAGTTGCTTGCAAAACATAGTGAATGGGGTTAGGGAGGGCTATAAATTATTTCAATAATGAAAAAACTCAAGTTCGACCAAAATGGAGTGCGTTTGTTCAGTTTGTTTAAATCTGCAGAAATGATGATAGTTGCAGAAGTCAATATGGGTATTCCTTTACTGATTTAGTGATTTGATCTGCTGCTTTTTTAAATGGGGAATAAGTAAGTGCATATGGTTATTAAAATTTAACGGACAACTCAACAAACTTGTGTCATATCTCGTGTCATTAAGGTCAAGTACACAAACCAGTGTACAAGCAAAATATAAATCTAACACACCGATATAAAACTGGCATTCAGTAAATTCGAATAAACAAAACGTTTATAAAAAGACAGTTATGGTAGGATTTTTTATTCCTGTCATTCATTAAAAGTTTTGGGGCGGGTCGACGATATTCCATTCGTTCTGGGGTGTTGCCTTTACCCACTAATTCAATAGAAATTCTAATGTGACGAAGTCGGATCAGATTAAGAAGGCCATAATAAAAAAGTCCCTTTTCTCCCTAAGAAATAATGCAAGGCAAATGCACGGAAGAAATTCCAAACATCAACTTGAACAAACTAAGGCATTCAGAAAAAAAGAAATGATAGGAATAAGTAATTATAACTCGCCAAAATTATTGTCTTATTGTTGCTGGAAAAAAAAAAAGAGGGAGAATCGCCACTATCAAAATCCGCCACCATTTTCAAAACCCACTCAGGAACTTCAAAACTCATATGTTGTTTGTTTTTTTTTCCAGTGTATTTCTTCTATTCAACAGTGCTTGCATGCATTTTACTTTCATTCCGTATTTCGTCACTCAATGAATTCGAAAATCAATACGTAAGGTAAAAAAGCCTCGTTTTTACTCTGGTTTTCATTTATATTCGTCTTGCTCCAGAAATAATGTTTTGGGGACGCTTTGTCCAATCACATATCTAAGTACTAAAAGTTTTTGTCACTCATAACGAATACAAATATTTACGTGGCCTAACCCTCAGATTAAGAGGTTCACCCAAAGAGGTTCTATATAGATTAGAGAGGCAAAACGTTACGTATTCTTTAGAAATTCACCGGTCTCAGCAGTTTTGCCGACCACCAAAGAAAACATAGAGTACCAGCAATAGAAAGCAATGGCTGCCTCCGCTTCTTCCATATGCTGTGGGTGCCGCTTTACACTAATCGGTAGTTAGGGATACAAATTAATGTATGTGGTAGAGGTGGCCAGTGTAATAATAGTGTACCTGGATCCATTGTGCTCAGATAATCTTTTTTTCCTCATAATTGCAATGCGCGCTTACGTGAAAAGATGTATTCATTGAGGCGGTTTATTTAAATCAAGAGACTGATGTGTCTTTCTTCATTGTGTTGCCATGTGGTAGGACAAATTTTGACGAGCCCATAGCACCCAACATACAACTGATATTTTGGCGATTGTTTGGTATCTACTTGACATTATGTGTGGTGTAACGAGCACCCCAACTAATAATTATTCCGTGGCAATATTCCAAATGTCAGCGCCCAGCACGGACGACTGGTTTTTGATTGGTTTCCCCCCTTGGGTTCACCCTGTCCTCGATTTTTTCATGACCTTTATCCTTCTTTTCTTGTCTCCAAACAAGGAATCGATTGCAGTCTCACAGATTGTACGAACATCTATTCAATTGAATCTGGTATGATCCTTTACATATTTGATACTAAAAGGTTCATGTAAATTGGGTTTAAAACATCTTATTCTGCTGAACAAAGTGTAGCATTTCAAGCTGTTAATAGGGCCTTTTAGTTTTGACCTCAACTCATCCCCTCCAGACGTGTTCGTACCATCGACATATGCGTTACTGACAGGAATAAAACAAGAATATGAATAAGAATAAGAATGCCTATGAGCTAAATTTAACGACAACTCAACCAACTTGTGTCATATGCCGGTCATTAAGTCAAGTACATCAAACAGTTTAAACAAGACAAAATTAATCTCACACACTAAACACACCGATATAAAAACTAACACTTCAGTAAATTCTAATAACACCACGTTTTATCAAAAGACGTTTATGGTATGGATGTTTTTATTCCTTTCATTTCATTAAAGTTTTTGGGCGTGTCGACGGTATTCCCTCCATTTCGTTCTGGGGTGTATGCTTTTAATTTAACCCACTACTTCAATAGCAATTCTATGTGACGATGTGGATAAGATAAGGCATAATTAAAAAAATGTCCCTTTTCTCACGAAAAATACTGCAAGGCAATGCACTGAATAAATTCCAAACACCATCAAAATTGAACAAACTGAAGCATTCACATAAGAAAATGATGAATAAGTAATTAATTAACCGCCAAAATTTAAATTGTCATTATTGCTGGAAGAGGGAGAATCTCCCCTATCGAATCCGCCACCATTGTTACAACCACAATCAGGAACTTCATACTACATATGTTGTTTGTTTTTTTCCAGTGTGATTTTCTATATCAACAAGTTCTTTCATGCATTTTACTTTCATTTTTCCGTATTTTTTCGTCACAAGGATTATTAGAAAATCTAATACGGTTTAAAGCCTCTTTTACGCTGGTTTTCATTTGTCGTCTTGCTCCAGAAATAAGTTTGACGTCTTTGTCCATCACATATCTAATACTAAAAGTTTTGGTCCCTCATAACGGACTAAATATTTACGTGGCCTAATTCTCCCAACCTTAGGAGGTTCACCCGGCCTCGATTGTCATGACCTTTCATCCCTACTTGGACTGTCTCCAAACAAGGAATTCATTGCATGTCTCAGATTGTACGACCCACATGTATTTCAATTAGAATCGGTTTATGAAGCCTTTACATATTTGGATACTAAAAGGGTTCATGTAATTGGGTTTAAAAAATCATCCTTATTCCTGTTCTGGGGGGCTGAAACAAAGTTTGAGCATTTCAGCTGTTAATATGGCTTTTTAGTTTTGACCTCAACACATCCATATGTGTTTCGTACCAATCGCCACTATGCGTTTACTACATGAATAAAAAAAAACAGACTATAAATATTCAACAAATCATCCTCCTTCCGAAAATTTATCACCTGAATAGCCTTATTCTCTGGAAATGTTTTCAAATCAGGATAAGTGCCTATGGTTGAACAAATTCCGCTTTCTTAATACTTACTTTATAACATTGTTTATCTAGGTCTATTAGTTTCAAATGCCATCGGGTTGTTCTAGCTCTTTATTTAGCTCTTTCATCACAAACAGCTTCAAAAAGTTTTTTAATCGCTTTCATTGATCAGCAGAGGAGGTAACATAACTTCTCCAAATGGCAGCATGCATCTTCTCCGAAAGCCGCGTCAAGACTAGAAGTTTCCAAACGAGTGATCGTCCCCCTAGGCGCCATACTATAGACTGTCCAAAAATATACAATCAACTAAAAAGTATTTAAATATAGCGTTATCACTCTGCGAGATATTTTTCTTATTTTATACCAGATCCCTAAGCTCAATCCCTGTTTTTATCCATCCAATTTGATGAACCCTAACTGGAGATATGTAATTGCACACAAAGATAATAAACCACTTGGGCCAGTTTCACTTTGAAGGGTCAAGAAACTAAAGGTATAGGGCCGGTATCATCATTGTATTTATGTATTAATCATGCATTTGAACTAAATCCATGTATTATTTTTCAACAAAAAGCACCAGAAATTAATGCTCTGGTGAAATTGGGGGGGGGGGCTCACTCTCATGGGGACAATAATCATGAAGTCCATGGAAAATTTTGGGAAATTGACTGCTGAATCTAATGG
Source organism: Ophioderma brevispina (assembly GCA_023653785.1). NCBI lineage: Eukaryota > Metazoa > Echinodermata > Ophiuroidea > Amphilepidida > Ophiodermatidae > Ophioderma > Ophioderma brevispina. The sequence continues at coordinate 28,193 of JAMKCH010008377.1, forward strand.
ATCAGCCACATGTCTCTGTGGGGGGACATGCGGTGGACAATGCTCTATGTGGAGGACATTCAACAAACCAAGTATTATCCGGTGCAAAAAGTAAAAATAATCTCAAAAAATCATATTAGTAAAATATGTGTTTGAAAAAATAGCAGATCAGCATTATGAAATTAACATTTAAATCCAAATTACCACAAAAAAGGTTGACTATTTGGTGCAATCTCCTAAGGCTTGGTTGTCAGAAGATGTCCCAATGACTCTAAAATTGTCCCCCTGATTACTAGCAACGCAAAGAGAAGTCTCCAAACGAACATGTTCTATCCGTGCATGGTGAAGTTTCATAGCTGAGAAACGATCTATGTGTCAGACCGAGATGATCTCGACGAAGAATGCAGCGAAGGCACTATGGACCAATTTGAATTACTTGGTGGCAAAAAGATAATGGGTGCCTTCGACTTCAGATTCCCGGTGTAGAAGTAATTTTGTCCGGCGTACTCATAGTCCGGGAACAATGGGTGAACAATGGTGCAAAAATCGATTCATTTGACTCTTCCCTTACAGTAGTTTCACGGCCCCTTTACTCCGTTATCGGCTATGGAGTCCCGGATGGTGGCTCCCGCCGGACTATTATCGGCTTTCACACCGGTTCACCATTGTTAGTGAAAATAATGACTTGGGAGAACAATAATTATGTATCTTTAAGTTGTGCAAAGTTAATTTCGCTAGGTAGCGTCCTTGAAGTGGCAAAGTGAGTTCAATCTTGACAGGACCAGATATCGCACAGAAGACCATATATTCTGGAGTGTTATATGACTCCAACACATTGTCGATAACATTGTTCTCCAAGGACGTCAGTCACATCAGGTGAAAGGATGATCTGGACGGTGTAAAGCGCATATGGTGTGAAGATGCAGAATTCTTGAGTTTAGATATGCAACTTACAAGAACATGCAAATCCGTCTTATCTATCATATATCTTGTCAACGTGTACTTCATTCAGCGACTGCTGTGTCAAGGAACAACACGTGTCTTGGAGTTACATTTCATAACACACACGGATTCGACAGCACCACTCGTTTATGATTGCAAAAAATGGAAATTACCTTTTCCTTTTCTGTTTTTAGTTTAAAAATCCCACTGTTTATATAACTGACGACTGCGTTCTAGAAGGAGAACTCCCATTTTGCGTATGTTTGCTTCAACCACAATTTGTCGTGCCCGTCTGGTAACCACTAAGACGATAAAAACGAAGAATCCTTGTATGGCATTGGTATAACAACATATATTCCTTTTTAAGCACAAGGGTCTGCCATGCTTTGCGGGCTCTTCTAGGCAACACTGAGACCCTAAGGAAAGTGAGCTGTTGAAGATAAGCCACTAATACAACGTTTAAAACCAAGACTCTTAGTAAGCAATTTGATTTCATATCATTCCTAAAATCATGCACAAATGGCCAAAACTCTTTAGTGTGTAAGGTATAAACATAGCGGCACGAAGCACACACAAACTCGTTAGCGTGTCGAGATATTTACAGCTTGGTGTGTGTCGCCCGCGCGCGGCTGTGGGTGTGTGTGTGGCGTGCATCGTTATTGTTTTTTTGTATTGTGTGTGTGTGCGTGGCGGTGCGTATGCAGCGTGATGCGTGTTGTCGTGTGCATTTGTTTTTGCTGATCTACATGTTCTATCTTTCTATATCGGAAACCTATCGATACGTTTTTTTGTTGGTGACTAAATGTTGATAATGTCCACACATACTCAAGAGCTACATAATTGGTGGGTCTATACTAAACAATCCTAAAAAAAACTTTTTCGTTTAGTCGTAACGCATTTTGTACTGTATAAAATGTCCATTTGGCGTTAAAAACCACACAAGTTCATGTCTATAAACATGTTGGCAAATGCTGAAATTTTAAAACACCCAAGAGGTAACAAGTGCTTTAAACACGCGAAGGTTACGTTGCACTGAAATGATGGCCTACAGAAATGTAGAACATTATCAACAGAACAACCCAATAAGCGAGGCCCATTAGACTATGGGGGCGTAGACCAATAACAAACTGCATAACAAATTCCGTATCCGTTTTCAAAGGATAAGAACAAACCTCTGTAAAATTATTGATAAATTATTAACATGACATAACCGTCTGTTGCCCCAACTAAAACTTGCACACATTATCTTAAAAATGAATAAAATGTCACATCACTTTCTCTTTCATAATATCAGTGACCAATGGATAATGTATATACTTCATCAAACCATTAACTAAAGATCTTACATGGCCCCGGTATGCGGCGCCATTGTTATAGCAGATGTTATCACCTGCACTATTCGGGTTGAGTAACAAAATACCCGTCCTCTTCAACAATACGAACAGTTTACTTAGATATAGGTCGTTGACCCTAGTTTTCTTCTTCTGAAAGCGCAACGTAACACCAACATTATACAAATGATGTTAAGCAATAAATTACGAGATTTTAATTCTGCCAAAGTTGTAGGTCAAGACTGCCCAGCAACATTCTGGCATGATGTTTGGTTGTCTTCTTCCTTTTCGAATAAGAATGTAAAAACATTGACAAGTTAATTGAACACGCACTATAGAAGCTCAATATGTATTTATTTGGTCGAATGAGGATAAGTATGTTGCGCTTACGTCCTTAAAAAAGACTTCGTCTAACTCGGAGAGGTGGTAAACACCTGATCTTTTTCAACCCGCAAGACAATATACACATTGGTTCTGCACTCCCAGATGAACAGGAATCTGAAGTGTTTTTCTACAACCGCACACGGGCGGATTTTGGGAATATCTTTACTCAATGTAGCTGAGAGCGTCTCTATGGTCACTGATATTGGGGTGGGGGAAATAATGAAGTGCATTTTAAATTCATTTTCAAGAAATGTTTCAAGTTTTTATATTTGTGGGCAACAGACGGTTAATATTTTTGATAATTTTCTGATGAATTTAACACGTGGTTTGGGCCCTCCTCCCCTGAATGGGACTACGAAACAACAGCACAGAAGAACATGCCCCACTGTCTACATGCCGAAAATATACGACAAAAGCTGGACGTCGTGATCGCAACGTTGCCGTGTGGCCGCCGTCTGCCAGATCCTGATGAAAATACAGCCCCACATTTGAAAATTTGAGACCACGCGTGCATCGTACATGTGTTTGCGGGTGTCATAAGGGGACATTTTTACTGTGGCAGTCCTACGAATCACTGATCTTATCAAATGATTTGCTACCACCATATTTTATATAGTAGATCAGTGGGCAGCAAACCGTGGACTCCTTTGGTTCTACGCAGTACAATAGCATTCCCGAGACACCTGTTTTAACAGAAGTTGTTGTGTCGAGTGCCTGTTTTAGGAACACCATCCCATACGGCACAACTTCAAATACATGACTCACAATGGATTGATTGTGTAACTCTGTTTATGTCGCTTACACCCACAGTTCAATGGGAACACACTTTGTGTAACAATGACCGGCTGTTAACACCTCTTATCTTAGCTCTTTTTGCTTAACCAATATGGTTCAATACGGAGCCCGTTCCCCATCCATGTATAGAGGATTCATGGCTACGAATCCGGTAAGCCCTCCAATTCGGATTGGGGGGGGGGGGCTTGGCAATGGCAGGGCAAGTAATCTCTAAATGCAAAAGAGTAATTTCCACTCTTATAGAGTACTATACAAGCCCACTCCAAAGAAAAGTTAAATTTCACACCTTTCAAAGAACCTTTTTTGGATCAAGTTTCTAATTGATTTTACCAAATAATACAACTTTATCATTTTTAAATTATCAAGAGTTAATTTGACTAAAACATATTCCTTGAAGGTATGAAATTTCACTCTTTGCAGATTGGGCCCTGGTGCACTCTATAAGAGAGGAAGTCCCTCTTTTTGCATTTTAGAGAGTATGTCAGCACTTGTGTGGTCCTGGAAAATTGGTCCAATAGTCGAATGAAATCACATGGTTCTGTTCAAGCTGATTTTTCGGATAAGCGCAAAATGTCTACTTATGTTTCGTTGACGTTACTTAATATACAACCTGTTACCGTTAATTTAAAGATTAGATGGATCTTTTTAAAAGGTCCCGGGAAATGATATGATAAACCTACTCCCAAAAGCGTCCAATCGTTGTGGGACATTCCATTGCAATAAACGGCCAGAAAAAAGAATACATTTTTAAAAAAAACAACCCCCCCAGGGACATCATTTCTGAACTATTGAGTATCAGTCAGTCATGCATCACAGTGTTCTGAAAGATTTCCCACCAGTCCCCCTGAATTTTCTATTACTCTCTGTAATCAGTGGTACCACCACAAATGATGTCCATCACCAATCCAAATATTGAATGCTTTCTTCTGGTCCCACTCCTTTTAGACTTGACACAAAACCACATCAATTTTATTTGCATTTCCTGGGACCTTAGTAATCACGTATTTTCAGTGCTTACCTTTATGAATACCCGATACTCCATATGAGACGTCCTTCCCCATTTTGCTGCTTAGACCTAATACCTTCGGTACTTTTCTGATTTTAATAAGTTGTCGATAAAGAGTATGACATTGTTCCTAACAGATGGTAACTACCAATGTGTAGATAATATTACCATGCCAAGAACATCTCCCCCAATCCAACAGGCACGAATCATCGACATAGGCATCTAAACCGTAGAAATACTATATCGGTTCATGTCACAAAATGTAATGCACTAGATAATAAACAATAACAGGAGCGCCCCATCCAGAGTCATGTACATCAGCATTTCTTGTGTCCATTGGCTAATCATGCATGTTTTTGCTATTTTATAGTTATGTCGTGTTTTTATGCTAAAGCTTCATGGCCAAAAGACGAGACAACCAAAATAATGAAAAACGGGCCTGCAATCGGCGCAGGCATGGTCATAGCTGGTAACGCGATCAAAGAGAACGCTGATAAGTGCAAGAAATAGAGCTATCAAAAGTTCATGACTATCTGGCCAGGGAGGTTTCTAAGTTCTGAAAATGCACAGTAGTTACTAGTTATGATTAAGAGAAAGGGGGATATTATAACCAATGTTACTGTGATAGTGAAGTAATACGTGAAGTCCAAAGGACTCGCTGCTTCCGGAACAGGGGACATCCAACGAAAGGACCCATTTTCTAACGCTGATAAAACCAAATTAGCTATTTTTCCATCCGATACCGGAACTTCCAGTAAACCGTCAGTATGATGATTCATCATGGAAGAAACCAATTACCTCGGCGGACATACGTCACTTTCTATAATTTAATATTTCGCTTGTATCCAGTGGATGTCCAAGAATACAAATATTCTTTTCTTACATACTGATTCTTCAAACTAAATTCACTTGGGAAAGGTGTATTTTTCCTGCCAGAACAACGCCTCGTTCAATAACATCATTGTACAGTGTGGGCCATCCATGAGTGGGGAGTTCATCACTGCTACAACAGCTAATTCAGCGAACGCTAAAGTGGTTGCTTATTGGCGAGGCAAATTCATCATGGCAATTTGCAAGTTGATCAAATTGGATGACAAACGCGAATGCATAAACTTGACTGATATCAGTTGTATTTTTCCCTAAAAAAAACTTTTTATTATATATCATTAATAATGATATTGTTTTGGGTACTTGATGAGTTGCTGATAGAGGACATGGATTGGTCTCATTGCAGTGTAATTCCATATCCGTAACATACTTAGAACGTTTTGTAATGCATTCCGTACAGTAGCCAGTACTTCCTTCCTGACAGCCTCAGTCATCAGTGTACGCTGTCTTACACAAAACCATAGAATTATTATTTTTGAATATGGTTCTTTCTTGATATTGCTGCATATTGGCTAAAACGTGTTTCCTATAATGCGTAGTTGTAACAACCAATAGAGTGTCAGGTACCATCTACTATGATGATCTATTCTTTGTGTTCTTTCAGTACCACACAGTGGTATTATTATACAGTATACCGAGATGATCATACGCACTTTGTATTTTTTTCTTGAGACCATTTCCCATTTTATTTCCCAATGTTGGTGAATCTTTATTTTACTAGAATTGCCCCAAAACAAACCGGTTACAACAAAAAAAAAATCCATATTAGTGATCTACAAACTAACCTCTATGGTCACATTCAATGTTTGTTCATGGAGTTTGATGTAGCGCCACACATTGAACTGATTTCAACCAACAGCTTCTAATTTCAGGTACATTCGATGGATAATTGTATACAGAGGGATATTGTATTCAGAAAACTAAACAATGGGCACTTTCACTGCTACTTTAGCAGTTTCATCAGACTGGGCATCCAGTCTCCCTGTTTAATGAGTGATCGATGGTATCCATTGGATTGGCAGTCTGGTGAAGCTGCTCGAGTCACGACATCATCACTGAAACTACAGCGTCACGGGACGACACGCTTGTTCTTCTGTAATCTGCGGTTTGGTGAATAGGTCAAGATCACATATGGACATCAGAGGTCAATTTTGTTGATGAAGTCGGTCTTGGGGCCATGGGGTTTCTTCTTACCGAGTATGATATTGACAAAGGGTAAAATAAGTGCAGGGTAACATTTGGCCACTCAGACACTCACACACACCCACACATACACACACAACACACACACAAGACACCTTATCTCTATTTGTCCGTCTGCTTGCAGCTACACAAATGTAGGTAAATAACTTCACTGTTTTTCATTGGATTGGAAAATGACACCATTAATTTGTCCGTTAACATCTATATGACTTATGAAAAGCAACAATATTCAAGATTTTGGAATAGATATTTAGAGATACAAAGTAAAGTTGATTGTTAATTCAAGATTCACAATGTAGAGTACGTTTGAGATATCCAGTAACCTTATTCAAGAGTTACTAACACTATTTTGAGAAGATGCCAAGAAATTTTTAGCTGACCAAGATTTCGTTGGACATTTGAGAGATATCAATAAATTTGATGGGCTGATATGTATAAAAAGTAACTCCCCGCCCCCAAAATTGTCAATCAAACGAAACTTCACATTATACATTATGGGATATAATTGGAAGCAGTGTTATTAGCCTTTGCTTACGCGTATTTTGACCCCTCATTGTGACATCGGCTGAGTATTTTAAGCCGTCGTGAAAGTATTATAGTCCACCGGATCCACAGTCCGGGCTTCCATAGACGACAACGGAAAGCGTGAGACCTGTTGCGTGAAGACGTCAATCACCGAGTGCCTATTCTTTACATTGTAGCCGACTATGAATGCGGCGGACTATAATTACTCTACACCGGGTTATAAGTTTACATAGAGGTAAGTTAATACCCACTTACTATTCCCGTTTACTATAAAACCTCATAGGATAAACCACGTACGTACCCTTGGGCTACTAAAAGAAATGGCCCCTTCGTGAAATCCTCAAAATATACATAACAAAGCTCATACACATACTACAAAGCTTTACTACTGGCGTACAGTCGGGGGCTACATAGGCCCCATTAAGAACACCACATAAAGCAACGCAAGCCAGAAGTTCCCACCATCTGAGCCAACTAGTCTATTCCAAAACAGGTTGCATGGTGGCCTCTTTTGTCCCAATCAAGATCGCGCGAGATTAGGTTCGTCTGTATCAATAGAGCTTTTGCAAATATTCTCCTTATGAAATGGAAAACTCAGTGCGGTTTAGAACCACGTTGAGCACATTGGTACTGACTAGTGAAAATTGGATTAAACCACGATGCTGCACCACTATATAGTCGAATGAGAAACCACTACCCATTCCTTCTCTCCTTTACGTCCCCTGCGTTCTTTCCCATGCACATGTTTGTACATGGATCACACGTAAAGTACACTATATCACTGACTGTGTTGTTTCGGAATTAGAAACTCCAATCCATTGTTGGATACCATAACATTGAGCCTCATAAATAATTAATGCTTGGGACAACTGGTAGCCTTCACTCAAATTTACTACCCAGGGAAGTCCAGGATAAAAAAAGAAAAGTGTTAAACGTCAGGACCTATCTTTGGGAATCTTACCAAGCAGCATAAATTATCGATAAGATACAGATCAGTTTAGAAACCATTAAACAAGCAATTAATGAAAAAATATGATAATGTTCTTTTTTTGAGCTTTGGATGTGTGATTATCTTTTGAATTTAAAACATTTGCTAACAATTATGGTCTGTCGTGTTATTTGTCTTGCATGTTTCACAACGTATCTTGGCAACTCGAGGCTGGGTTGGGGGGTGTGGTGGGAGGGGGGGCGTCTGACTGAGTACTCCCTGGACTTCCTGTGGGAGGTGCGGTAACTGTAGCACACTATATAATGCGCAAGATGTGGCGCAGGCGTGCTGGGGACCGAGAAGAGTAGTGGGGGTGTTTTTTGATTCTGGGCTTCAAGTGTACTGCCCCTATATTTTCTCCTTCATTACTTTTTAGTTTGATTTGTTTTTTTTTGGTTTTTTTTTTTACCGTATGTGTGCTAATGGTTGCGGTGTGAATCCTCCGGTAACTTTTATTTTTCGTTTGGAGATGTCGTGACAGGGTCTTTTTGGCTGTGTTCACCTCCGCCCGGGGGGACAATTGCTATTTCAAGGTGGATATGAGGCGTGTGAAACCAAGAAAACGCGTAAAAGGGTGTCTTTTTTCCAACAGGCGAGGTAGCGAGTACATCGTTTAGGGTGTCAAAAAACAGCAAAAAAATATGGAAAAAAGGGTAATTTTATGTTTTTTTTCTTAACCCTGAAATTATCATGTAATATCTCATTTAAAGGTCAAAATCATCCATAATATTGTTATCGGAACTTGGGAAGTACAGTTAAGCAAGATAATAAAGGGTATATTTATGATTCATGCACTGTGTACTGTTGCGGGTATCATAAACAGATTAAAAATACTGTTTTAGGGTATGTAGATTTTTTAAGTCGGTGAAAATACGTTTTAGGGTGCATTTTGAAAGTACTGTTCACGCATCAGCTACCCACCTTGAATACCAAGTGGCCCCCCCGGGACCTCCTCCATGTTGTCTGTAGGGTTTGATATTTACAATATTTTGCATGGAAATAAAGAGTTTGAGATTTGAGATGAAACTCTTTTTACATAACGACCGCGCATTACCACCCCTGAGTTTCGTAATGAAGGGGACACAACGTCATCTTGTTTTTTATCAGTGTGTAGTAACTGTAGTTATGTACTTTCTTCAAATGAGTACAAACATAAGTTTTAAACAATATGCGTTAGGAGTGAACGTCATAACTGAGGCCCCCGATGAGGTGGGGTATATAGATGTCGTATCTGAAAGTCTCCAATATCAAAGGGTTTTCGACATTAGCAAGCCAAAGTTTTATGTAGGCCTATTTTTGGCAAGAGGGTGCCAAAGTAAGCATACCATGTAAGAAGAAAATACAATATTGTCATTTTGGCTTAAGGCAGGTGGCAACCTTGCCACTGGGGTGAAGCCCGGGGGGGCACTCCCAATCTTTGAAGTGATGCATATGTAAGGTGTTAAGACCCCTTTTCAGCATCGTTGTACCCAAAGACCCCCGTTTTTAGAAAAATTTTGCAAAGTCACTCGGAAAACCCTATGGGGCCAAAGACCTTTTTTCAGTCCTCTTGTCACCGAATGCCCCTAGGGTTTGGAGTCACGAGCCCTTACACCTATATCCATTTCATATGTTGAGTTGCCCCCACCCCCGGGTCCTGAAGGTGGTACCTCCATTTTTTGTTTGCTAAAATGACGCAAAGGATGAGCTTACAATTACATACAAGCCTTAGATCATATATTCGTTTTGTTTTGTACGACGGGAATCACCCGTTGGGGGGGGGGGGGGTTAAAGGTAGGACTCGTTTGGACCTTGTCCCCCACTTATCCGTCAAGCTAGGTTTTGCCTATTTTGGTACCAGAAGAAAGTACATTTTTTATTACCACACTATGACGTGGTTCGTTTGAAATACCCATGATAGCCAACCCTCAAAAAGTGAACAAGCAGCACGGTTTGCTAATCCAACCATCAGAAATGAAAAGTCCAAAAAGATGCGATGACGTCATCGTACCAGCACTCATCTGGCACGAAATAGCAAGCTAGGGCCAGCGACTCTTCCGTGGCTTGCCATCCCTGCTCATGGGAATGTGGCCGATCCCGCCACGGATGTCCATCGTCTTTACCTTCTACTTCTTCTTCTGGAGATGGTCTAGAAACCAGAGACTGTTTTATGTTTAATGGCTTAAGTTTTACATTGAAATAAGGTCTGATGGTTTTGTTGGTACTAAGAATAATAGTGCATTCTATTTATTATGAATGTCTACTTAATTTGTCTGAAAAAAACCTCGATCTTCTCAGCCCTTTTCATTCTCAAAATGACTTACTTTCAAAATATATTTTTTACATAAGTTTTTACACGTTTTTCTGTTAATGTTTTCATGCGAGGATCCACATCATAAAAGATGGATTAGGTACCGAGTCCTGTAGGAATGTTTTTATATCAGTGCTACTCTTAGTTTTTTCCTAATATAAAATATGCAATCAAGATGCACTCAAAACTAGGGCTCGACACCATTCTAGTTGCTCTATAGTTTGTAACTTAAAGAAACCGGTGCTAAAAATTCGGACTAAATTGGAAGTACAATGAATTTGGAACAAACCATTTCTGAGTAACACAAATATTAAAAGATCATATCACAATACGTGTATTATGTTAAACACACCTGAAGTCCATTGCCTGTAAAAGCGATCTGCAATTGATGGATTGTAACACAGTTATATGCCTGTGAGATTCGTGCATTGTTTATTTTGATTATTTTGAAAAGTGTTTGATTACATAACGATTGGTAACCACAGCGATCGATCAGCAAGTGTCAAAATTGAATATGGGGTTTGGTTTAAAGCTGAACTTCCTGGAATACGCGGATTCTTTCAAAATCAATTCGGGAAATTAACAAGTCCCCTTCAGCATCACGTCATATGTCACATCGTCTACCGGGTGAAGTTGGATATCAATAGCTCCTTTGTTATTGAGTCCGTGTATATCTATCATAGACGTGAAGCGAGGAATATAAGTAGATGGTTATGAGTAAGTGAGGCTTGCATTAGTATAGACGTAATTCTGGTAGATGAAAAACACAGTTTGCTAACATTAGAGCTCATTAGTCCTGTTAGTAGGAGATGACCTGGTCATTGAGTTTCAAGGAAAGCACCCAAATTCCTAACGATCTTTGTGTTCAGTTCCAAGAGCTAACCAGTACAATGAGGCGGGCAGACTTGTTGTGTTTATATGGCGATTGCCGCAATGGAGAACTTTTTATTGGCTCCCATTTAATTTTAGTTTGTTTCGGTCGGCTGAATGCAAGACCAACGTAAGTGACATTTTTTGTCGAAATTGAGTTTTGGTGAATTTGAAAGAGGAGATATTCGCGCATAATTTAAAAACTATGTGTGAAGATCTGTAAAGTGATTTAAAAAGTTTTAATTAGAAAAGAGATACCGTATGTGCAATTGCTTTTTTCGCTATTGCAAGACAAACGTACGTGGCACTTACTTGGTCTTGCAATTAGTATCTGTGCAACCTTTCATCAGTGCAAAGACCAACGTAAGTGGCACTTACGTTGGTCTTGCATAACTATAAAATACTGATTTCACTTTAAACGTTCTCTGTCTTCTTTTTAAATAAAATATTTAATTACGTTGTCAAGTAGAAAATTATTTTCCTTTATAATCATACAAATATGTCCCTATTGTACTACCTTCCATAATTAGGACACACACACCATATAGAATCCAATAGAAAAACACAAAATGTGTGGTCTTCCTTGCAAAATTTAGTCATACTGCACTTACGTTGGTCTTCGCATTCAGCCGACGATTTGCAGTCATACAGTTTTTTGTATCGATAAACAAATTATCGAATTGAGATTTTGCCATGCACCGTCCAGTTCTGGCACTTCGGACGAAATATTAGGTATGTCGTCGGCATATACATGATGAAGAAACATGATTAGCATGTCACCAAAATGGAAGGGTCATTGTAATGTGCTATAAAGTTTGTGCAATCCAGGAGTCATGTGAAGACGTGAAGCATGGGGCATATTTATTCAATTTAATTCCATCAACAATTATAAGCTTATGCAACATCTCCCAGTCTGTAGTTCTTGAGAGTAGTTTGCTCAAGAGCTGAGCTTTTTTCAGAATGGGCAAGGCACCCTGCAGTAAAAAAAGTGACGTTAGCATATCAGTTAGACTGGAAGAAGTCAGGTAGATTCCTCTCCGCCTCCTCCTTCTTCTTCGTGAGTATGAGGCAGCAGCTAATGGTGTTGTAGACGGTGAGGCCAACAGCTCACTGTTTTGAGTGGTTTGGGGTTTGAGAAGTCTTGTCCACCGTGTACGAAAGGTAGGGCACTCCCGACATTGAGAATGTGATCCGCAGTCTATGTTGGAGAACCACATTGGCATGCTGGAGATGGGACCACCGCCCATCGGTGGCATATTTTTGTTGAAACGACCGACTCCGTGGTGAATCCGTTTTAAACGGTTTAAGGTCAACGCCATCCTTGCGTGGAAGCTTGCTACCAGGTGGTAGTTCTTTCATAGGGTAATCGTGGGTTGGTCTGGGTCTTGAGTATCTAGCCGCCGTATTCCATGTCTGTAAGATGTTGAAATGTGGGGGCTGGAGAGTTTAGCAGTGTGCCGACGAAAGGTTGACCAGAGCACAGTCTCTTTCTGCCGGGCTGTGTGATTCTTTGACAGTGTTTATCAGCAGGTGCTTGTTGTCCAGCAGCGCCCTTATACCTAGTTTTGTCCGTGTGTTTCTCTCCAAGCATGCAGGGCAATGCCTGAAATACTGTATCGCATAAATCATCCGAAGCACAATATGCTTACCCAGATTATGCTGATGATGGGTGCAGGCTCTATTTTGGACATTTGATCCTAGATGATGGTGATGCCCAACATGCTGTCAAAAGACTCTCTCTTTGTAATTGAGAAATCAGTGATGGATGCACTGTACAAACTCCAATTGAATGATGAAAAGACAGAATTTTCATCGCATGTTCATCCTATTACACAAGAAGCCTCAAAGATATTACCATAGGTGGGGACAGTGGATTCCCCAGTCCTCGGGGCAATTAGAAACCTGGTGGGTCGTGTTTGAATAGACAATGTCTATGCCTGAAACATTTAAAGGTCCTCATTACGTCTGTAAACTTCCACCTTCGCATATTTACCGGATTCCGGCCGCTTTTATTCACATTTGAGAGTTGTCATCATCCTCAGTCCGTTCACTGATTTATCTCGCATGACTATGCCAATTCATTGTTGTTGGTAATGTCGGCCAGAGATCCGAGTAAACTTCAGATTTTGCATAATAGAGCAGCCAGGCTGGTGTTCAGATCTGATAGGACCCCAGCCACACCACTCCTAAAAGAGCTCCATTGGCTACCATTCAGTGGAGCGCGTTGTCTTTAAGCTTATGCTTCTTCCTTATGGCAATTCCGGACAATTGCCATCCTACTTGTCCGAATACCTCTCTTTGTATATTCCTGCAGGCAGGATTGCGTTCTGCAATGACAAGACGCTCCTCACTGCTTTCACCGCACAAAAGGTCAGTGGGTGACCCGGCTTTCAGCATGCGGCCCTAGCCTATGGAACTCTTTCCTATCTCTGTTTTCGCCACTCCAAGTCCATTTTTACTTTTAAGAAAGCTCAAATTTCATCTATTTCCTAAGAGTTGATCGTGTGCTTAAATTGTTTTGTTTTTTTTGTTATTGCCTCACCTGTAATTTAATTATGCCGCTGTTTTTTTTTTATCATTTTGATGTTTAATTCTTATCTCATGGTTTCCATCTTTACAACTGTTGTATTCTATGTTTTAGGCTAATAGTAATTACGCTCTATTTTTTTTGGTAAAGCGCTTTGACCTGTGTTTGAGAGGCCGCATAAATCAATGCCGTTTGTATTGTATAAGCACTGGTAAAACTCAGATGGAGTAGAACGAAGGCAACAGTAATGGTTTCTCAAGCGCTCGTTGGTACTGTGGTCCCCAGCTTCTTTGTATAGAAATGTTCACCATGCTGGGGCGCATATTCAGCAGCGCTGTATACCAGAGCCAAGGGGGTGGTGCGTAGAGTCGTTGGCTGGCACCCCATGAGATCCAGCAAGGTCTGCATAGGAAGGTTATCCTCTAAGATACATTGCCGCATACGGACTCGAGCGTGTAGTAGCTGCCGGTCAAGCTTCACTCCGATGGTTGGGTGGGGGGATTGTATAATAATAATAATAAGAGACTTATATAGCGCCTTTTACAAAAGTAGGCAAGGCGCTGACAGGAAAAAAGGCCAAAAATACTAAGAGCTAGGAAAAAGATGTGACTTTTAGAAACTTTTAGAATGCCATAAACTATCAAAGACCGGATTTGGCAGGTAATTCATCCAAAGGCGAGCCCAAGCAATAGAACAGGCACGATCCCTCTTTCTTTTTGGAAGCGAGGAATATACCAAAGGGATGCAGCATCTGACGAAGTGGTGTTAGTGGGACTTGTGAGTACGAGGTTGACATATGAAGACAGGTAATCAGGCGATTTGAAATGCAACACTTTAAAAAGCCTGAAGGAGTATTTTGGAAATGTTTCTGTAATTGATTGGTAACCAATAGAGAGAATCCAGAATTGGACGAGATGAGTGCGACTGGGATGCTTGAAAATGAGGCGAGGTGATGTATTCTGAAGAACTTGAGACCGGTTTAAATGGCAGAGGCGCTCCATTGAGGTTGATTTGAAGTTGGGCGATGAGCCGCTTTGGTGTTGATGGAAGGCAGTAGCGGTGGGGGTCTTTTGGCTCGCTCATCTTCTGTCTCCATGCCTTGAGATGGCTGCAAGTAGGAACCATATCTTGCAGTAATTGTATTTCTGAACTTCTGTCCATCTACTGTCCAAGTGGAGAAGGCAAGATCGTTTGGCGTAGCGTTTTGCTCGATGTTGTGTTTGAGGTTAATCGCTGATATACAGTTGAACAGCATAGGAACCAGTACAGATCCCTTGGGTACCCCGTTCCGTCAGACGACGCAAACGACTACTACTACTCTGCCCATCACTGTCTTGAGAATAAAGCTTCCTCTTTAAAATACGCTTCATAGGGGCCTAGTTTGGTAGCTGTTGACCATTTGTTTATCAGTACGATACGACCAGGTACTATTTTTAGCTTAATTGACAACATTGATGTTCACTACACGTACACCAGGGGGTTTAAAGCCCCTGATTTAAAGTCTGTGCCGTCTGAGAGGTCAAAACATTGGTCTATCACCGATACGCATGAGGGGATTTGGTCCTAAAACCTACTGAGGTCCAACCCGGAATATTGGGGGGACAAATATGCTGGACAACTTTGTTAAGAACGCAAAATGCTTTCATCGTTCAGCAACATTAATGTCCAGACAACTGTCAACAACAGACAAAAGCAAAAAATAACTCGTCATTAGCACAACTGTAATGAATCGAGTCAGCCTGCATCCAAGAACACCGCATTGTGCACAGTGAACCTCTACTACAGGAGATTATCCATGGCTATGCACTTATTACAGGCCTCTGCCTGGAAGAAACAAGAGAAATGCAGATACAGGAGGTGTGGGGGTTCTTTAGCACCAAGGCTCTAAGTCATGCGCCAACCCTTGTCAACTTCATGAGCGCATCTTGAAGCTTACAACTGACGGGCAATCATTGAAAACAACCGTCATTTTGCTGTTTACAGCCCCCACAAGAAGATCAGAAGAACTGTCTCTCACTTTTTACCTGAAACTTTCCAATGCCACCAGTACAGTTCCAGCCAGGCCCGTAGCCAGGGGAATTTGTGGGGGGGGGGGGTGCGGATTTGCCAAAAGCGGGGACCTTTGGGTACCAAGACTGTTAAAAAAATGTCCGTAAATTTATGGACATATCTGGCAGCGTAGTTCCAGTCATTTTTAGGGTAAAATTTACCGAAATTTCTGTCAATGAACGGAACTTTGAAGTAATTTTATCGAAGTTTGTCTCATATTATGAAAAAATAGTATTTTAACAGAATTTTCCGTAAGTTAAAATTACGGAACCAACAAAAAAAAGTCGGAAATATTGCTGCCCGAAATTTTTGAAATATTTCCGTAATTAACATTTTGACCGGTGACCAAAAAAATTCACCCTCGTCTACAAATTCTGAAGACGACCCACGGTGGGGAAGGGAAGAAAGTACATGACATCACCGCAACGTTGACAAAACCGTATAGTAACACCAGCCCATATACGTTATACAAATAATGAATGTTTTTCATTAGTTGCAATGGTAAGAATATTTTATGAGTTGAAAGATGAAAATTTCCATTAACGAGGGCGTTTAATAGCCAGTTTGAATGGAACATTTCATTTTCAACGAATGAACATATTTTTCCAGTGCAAGGAATGAAAAACATAATTATTTGTTTCCTATAACATCGAAGTAGATCCTTGTTCATTTTATTAAAAGCTCAGACTTTATAATAAACGTTGTTGAAAGCTGATTTACTCTTTCTAACAAGCAAAACATTGAGCAAAAGTTAATCTTAACTATTGTAATATTTTGTATCGAATGTAGGCTTTTTTGGATTTTTTTGGACTCACACTGATAGTCAATCATTAAACTTGGTCTGAAGAAGAAACCTCCATGACCGGGAATTCCACGTAGACCCCACCACGTCCTGATAAGTTTGCGGCAGAAGAAAAAGATCGTGCTTCCATTGTTCACTCAAAGACGTCACAGAGATCGCAAGCTTCCGAGGACTCGATGCTGCACACCGCAATCAACGCTATCATAATAGCTCATAGTCGCGGCAAAGTTCCGTATAGGTGCGTGCATTAGGTAACCCGCGTTGTGTGATGGACGCACGAGGCATGCAATGGAACGAACGTTAGGGAACAAAAATGCAAAGTCAAATGGAACAAAAAATGCCACATTATGGAGTAAGCTGCAATATATCATTATTTAATACATGTGACCGAGAATCCTCCGAATCAAAATGACAAGGAGATCTATTTAGGTGTTATATAAAATGCAATGGTTAAAGCTGCTTAGTCATCCATGTGTACTATGCACCACAACCCTTTAAAACAACAAAAATTTAGGCAAACCGCGAACTTTTAATCGCACACGGACCTTCAACATGAAAAGCGGACCTTCAAGCATCATAAGAGCGGAACCTTTGTCATTTTGGGGTTGGCCCCGTCGCACCCCCCCCGCACCCCCGGCTACGGCCATTGGTCCAGCTCATAATCTTCTGTACATCCCTGGAGATTACAAACGCAAGCTTGGGCCTGAGATCACTGTGTTCACCTGCAAAACGAGGGCTAACAGAAAGGGAATGTACAGAAGGACTTCATGGAACATTTTAACATTTGGCCACTAATACCAAGTAGCAAAATCAAGCAGTAGACTGTGGACAACACGCTGTCCCCCTGGACTATATTCTGCCAGCAAGAAGGGATTAACAGCATCAAGAACTCAAGAGCCTACAACACTTTTGATGCTGTTAAGTCTGATCATACTAGAATTGTCTATTGCAGGAGCCAGATAAGTTATCGTCAGAGTAAACCCACTCCCAGAGATCCCATGGAAAAAATTGATGGAGGAGGGGTAAGGTATGGAGGGGTACAAAGCTTTGTGAGCAGTATATGTAGCTTAGTACATAACGGTTCAACACTATTTTGATGAGCTTGAAGACAAGAACTCCAGAGCAGTATATAATGTCCTCACTTCAAGCCAACAAAGAAATGGCATTGGAGATGAACCTAGAGAAAGAAGAAGACTACTGCCTTTGCCCCACGGACACAGTCAGCAAAGCCAGAGAAAAATGAATCTGCAGCCAAGAAGACAGTACTAAAGCCTACCAGAAGCTCAAGCAGAACCTTGATGTGCTAAGGCTGCACTTGATGATGCTACTATTGTGCTTGAGGAGCATGTTTAAGTCCAAGGCTGAAGCACTTGACGCCCTACATATTGAAAACAAGATGCTGCCCTGGGAGGCCTTGAGGGAGATGACCGATAAGAAGGCCACCCCACCTATAAGAATCAAAGGTGAAAACAACGCTGAAGAGCGCCTGACACGTGTTTCAGCAACTTTAGTTCTATACTGGCAAGCCATGTTCAGAATAAAACACTAACCTCGATGAACCTTCTTCAATCACAAGATAGCCAGTCACCCTTCCCATCAGACTGGGACACTTTCCATATGAGGGAGATCAGATATGCCTGAAGAAAAAAACTTAACAACACCAAGGGACCACCTGGTCCCGACAACCATTCCTACAGTAGTCTGGAAGAATCAACTATATCCATGATCAACTGGTCATCATTTCATCATCCTCTACCAAAGAAAGGCGACCTCAAAACAAAACCCAAAACTACAGAGGATACACTGTCAACAAGGGCCTCTAAAGATCACAACTCCATGCGCTCAAAAGATTCAATCCTCATATAGATCCAATTCTCAGACGGAAGCGACGGTTTTCGCAATAGGCAGATCAACACTACCTCAGATACTTGCCCTCAGAAGGATAATAGAAGAGTTGAGAATTTCAAGAGAAAAGCTCAATTGGTTTGTAGATTTTTCCAAGGCTTTTGACAGTGTGTAAAAAGGGATGTAATGCTGACTATTCTCGCCAACTACGTTGTGTCACCAGTGGACTGTACGGCCAATTGCATCTGTTTATGATAACCCATTAGCTTTGTGCAGACCAAGGATGGGCCCACAAAGGAGTTCCTAACAACTATTGGAATCCTTCAAGGAAATACTCTTGCTCCATATCTCTTTGTAGTCGTGGTTGATTACATCCCAGCAGAGTATTGCATTCAGGAACGACAAAGGATTCCACTTTGGTGTATGTCCTCGAAATAAATGTTAACAAGTATCTCCATACCACAACATACACCTCATCATTAGAAGGAGTGGTGACAAAGTCTCTTTTACACCTTCAATGAACCAAAGATTGCATCCATATCTCTCAAGCAAATAGTGTCCTTGGGTTTTAGACATGTCTTCAATTAAAAAACAAGAATCAACGTCCTGCCCGGTCAAGAGACTGAAGTCACTCTGTGAAGCCCCGGTTTTGAGATGTATTTCTAATTGAACACTTCTATTCTAATCCAGATACATGAAGGATCCAATAAGTCAGGAATTTGAGCCAAGAATTAATTTATGCTCATGTGTGGTGATATTCTTACATGTGCTGATGGTGCTTAGGACATGATGTCAATCATCATTTCGAGTAAAAACTCGGACTCCTCTCATATGCTAGCTGTTACTGCTTCCCTGAAGATCTCCACCGAGGGGATTTTTCATTACAGCTTGCGGGAGGGGCGTTCCAACCACCAAATAAGGTGCGGACGAATAAAGAAGTTTGAGGTTTTATTTAGACAGACTTGGTTTCCCAATCCACGCCTGCAAGGGTGAAATCGCCCTGAAGGATAACTTTATTCAACTTGATTACACAACACAAAACACCAAACCAACAAAAACAAATATTGCCGGGTAGATGATTAGTCCTATACATTGGTGGCAAAGAGTCACGGTGATCTCTAAACAATGACCCCCTATTGGATATAATGTAGTTAAATCCCATAACTCTGCTTCAGTAGCATCAACAATGGCTATGAGATTGTCTTTGACCATGCTGACCTTTCCTTCTCCTGCACCTTCCCTCGTCGGAAAGGTAGTGAAACCAGTAGTGATTTAGGTCGCTGTAGAAATAATTGGGGCCGGAAGATCAGTTTTATTATTTTATTCAATTTTATTGGCTGGTATTTTTTTTTTGCGCACTGAACCCCGGGTCTGTATCAATTACCACCCTTTCCCCCCCTCTCATCAGTACTGAGTGATCTCATTAAAGAAAGATGGTGCTTTTTAACATGTAATGTTTGACTTGTCATAGGAACTTGCAAATCTGAAACCTTGTAGTAAAGGCTGTTACATTTCAGATTTAAGATTTTGGAACACTGAGGGGATTTTCCGATCTTCCCCTGCATTGTTCTGGTGAGTTATCTATGCTAGTCATCGCTCACAGACATGGCTCCATGCAAGATACATCTAAAATTAAGTCTAG